>CAUYTI010088103.1:0-29158 GCA_963575145.1 Galago senegalensis | reverse complement strand
ACAGGCACCCACCACAATGCCCGGCCATTTTTTGGTTGCAGCCATCATTGTTGTTTGGCAGGCCCGGGCTGGGGATTCGAACCCGCCACCTTAGGTGTATGTGGCTGGCGCCTTAGCCGCTTGAGCCACAGGTGCCGAGCCTCCATTATTTTTCTATAACACTTATCATTTAGTAAGACACTGTATAATACAATGCATATTTATTTTATGCTTTAAAAAAAATTGTCAGGCTGGACCCCACTAGAATGCAGACTTCATGGGAGATGACACTTTTGCTGTTTTGTATCTCAGTTCCAGTTATGGCATGGGGCACGTGCTCAGTTCTCAGTGAAAGTTTGTTGAATACATGAAAGGAAGCTGTGGATGGTGTGGGAGGCAGGCTGGCTGGCTCCTACCGCTGGGACTCCTTTTCCCTTAGGCCTTTCTTCCGACAAGACCTTGCTTCCTAAAGTGTTTGTTGTAGGTGAAGGGGCAACAGTGAAGTTTCTCTTGGGAGTGGTTTCTGGGAGAGAGGGAGGAGAAGGGCAAAACTTCCCTGCTCTTGCAGGGGGATGAGTTGGCTGGTTCCTACTTGAGTGGCAGTGCAGGGTAATCAGAACACCTGGCTTGGCCTGCTATATTTTATATTCTGATATTTTTGCTTAATGATATAATTATCATGAGAAAAGAATAAAATGAAAAAAATAACCCCCCCAACACGCACACACACTAAAGAAAAAATTGTATCATGAGTACATCCTAAACTTTTAAAAATTTTCATGATTATTATTTTAATGGCAGCATATTCAAAATACAGAGTGTGAATGACTGAGACCTGAAAGCTGATCGGTGTAAGCATGGAGATTATTGTGGACTGCTTTTAAGAAGAGAAGGGTAAGGGAATAGCTAGGAGCACAGGTCAGAGTTAGGCTCTCTGGGTGCAAATCCTGGCTCTGGCCCTTCCTAGTTGTGTGACCTTAACTTTCCTGTACCTTAGTTTCAGATTGGGATAGTAATGTACCTATACCTGTTAACAGCAACAGGATTATTCTGGAGAATACAATAATCAATATTCATAAAGTACCTTGACATTTGCTACTTAAAGCGTGGTCTTCAGACCAGCAGCATCAACAATGCCTAAGAAAAGCAGCCGCTCAGGCCTGGCCCTGGTGCTGTAGAAGCAGAATCTGCACTGGACACACGCTCATGCCTGGCTATGCCCCAGCAATGTCTGCGGACCTAACTGCAAACAGTGCCTGGGACGTATCTGAGTGAGGCATAATGTTGGTTAAATTTCAGAGTACTTCTGATTTTTCACCAGATCTCTGAGACTGACTTCTTGTGTGCGTTAGGCACGCTTTTCCAGTCAGAAGCTGTGAAATCTTAGCCAGTCACAGCCAGTCAGAAACGGCTGCTCTTGAAGTATCCTGATGGCTCTGGCCCTGTGGGATTCAGGGCTGCTTTTCAATTCACATTTTACTGAGCAAGAAGTTAAAAAAGACCAGTATTTCTTTTAGAAAGTGAGTAAGAGTGAGGCTTTTGTTTGCAAATACCCTTCATGGTGCAAGCTAACCATGCCAGAATTGTTAAAAAAAAAACCTTACAGGTATATCTTAGTCTGTCCTGATGTCTCTGATGACACTGTCTAAGGGCTAACAGGATCCTGGTACTGTTGGTGGAAATTGCTCTATTTAATTGCTAATGCTTTTAGAATAAAAAAAAATTCTAAATTATCTTTTGGTGACATAATTGCTTTATAGGCTGTGTATCAGACTGAGTTAGAAATTCTAAGCACTTAATCTTCTAAAATGCAGCCATTACTCAGTCTAATAGTTAGAAAAGGCTACTAGAAAATAGTCCTTATCTTGGCCCAGTGCCTGTAGCACAATGGTTACAGCACCGGCCACATACACCAAGGGAGCTGGGTTCAAACCCGGCCTGGGCCAGCTAAGCAACAATGACAACTGCAACAAAAAATAGCCAGGCATTGTGGTGGGTGCCTGTAGTCTCAGCTACTTGGGAGGGTGAGATAAGAGAATTGCTTAAGCCTAAGAGGTTGCTGTGAGCTGTGACGCCATAGCACTCTACCAACAGCAACATAGTGAGACTCTGTCTCAAAAAAAAAGTCCTTATTTTATTTTAAGTTTTTTAGAGACAGGGTCTCTGTCACCAGGCTGCATTGCAGTGGCCCCACCATAGCTCATGGTAACTTCAAACTCCTGAGCTCAAGTGATCCTCCTGTGTCACCCCGTGGAGCAGCTGGGACTACAGGCATACACCACCATGCCCAGCTTCTTTTTTTTCTATTTTTTGTAGAGATGGGGGGTCTCACTGCATTGCCTAGGCTTGCCTTGAACTCTTGGCCTCAAGTGATCCTTCTGCCTCAATCTCCCAAAGTGCTGGGATTATAAGTGTGAGCCACTGTACTTGGCTCAATCCTTATTTTATAGACCAGAAAAGTGGAAAGGATGGTACTTTTCTTTCTTTCTTTCTTTCTTTTTTTTTTTTTTGAGACAGAGTCTAGTTGCCTTTGGTAGAGTGTCGTGGCGTCACAGCTCACAGCAATCTCAAACTCTTGGGCTTAAGTGATTCTTTTGTCTCAGACTCCCAAGTAGTTGGGACTATAGGCGCCCTCAACAAGGCCTGGCTATTTTTTTTTTAGTTGTCATTGTTTGGCAGGCCCAGGCTGGGTTTGAACCCGCCAGCCACAGTGCATGTGGCCAGCGCTCTAGCCTCTGAGCTACAGGCACTGAGCCAATGGTACTTTTCTTAACAACACTTTTGTAATCACTATTGAGATTTCTAACATCTTTCTACCATTGACAGAATAGAGTCCAGCTCCCTGGCTTAGTTAGAATTCTTGACCCTTCTTTATTTATTTATTTTTCTTTTTTGAGATAGAGTCTCATTTTGTTGCCTTTGGTAGAGTGCCATGGCATTACCCATTACAGCTCACAGCACCCTCAAACTCTTGGACACCAGTGATTCTCTTGCCTCAGCCTCCCAAATAGTTGGGATTATAGGTGCCTGCCACAATGCCTGCCTGTGTTTAGAGATGAAGTGTCACTGTGGCTCAGGCTGGTCTTGAACTTGTGAGCTCAGGCAGTCTACCCTCTTTGGCCTCCCAGAGTGCTAGTATTACAGGTGTGAGCCGCTGTACCTGGCCTTTGACCCTTCTTTATTTGACTGCAAGTCATCTGGTGTGGACTGAATTGTGTCCTTCCCCCGAATTTGTATGTTGAAGCCCTACCCTCTGCTGTAACTATGTTTGGAGATAGAACTTTTAGGGATATAGTTAAGGTGAAATGAGGTCAGGAAGGTGGGGCCCTAACCTGACAGTACTGCCGCCTCTCTAAGAACAGAAGAGACCCCAGAGCTCTCTCTCCCCAGCATGTACAGAAAAGAGGACTTTGAGGACGCAGTGAGAAGGCATTAGCTACAAGTGGGAAGAGAGGCCTCTCAGAAACCAGGCCTGACAGCACCTTGATTTTGAACTCTGTTTCTCCAGAACTGTGAGAAAATAAATGCCAGCTGTCTAAGCCCCGCAGCGTGCGGTGTTTTGTTATGTGAACCGGAGCAGATGAATACACCGTCTTCCAACTTCCTGCTGCTCCCCTCAGGTGGTCTCCTCCTGCCTGCCCAGGACTTGCCCGCTTCTCTATCTTTGCTCCTAAGCCCTCTCTGGATGGCTTTGCTCTGTTGCTGAACAGAATCTTGATTTGTTTTCATGGCTCTATTCAAATGACATCTCTTCTGGGAAGCCATCTGCCATGGGCTGAAGAATGTCCCACCTAACGTTCACAGCCACCTGGAACCTCAGAATGTGACTTTGTTTGGAAGTAGGGCCTAAGGGCCAATGCCTAGTGTCTCTATGAGAAGAGGAGAGAACCCAGAGATGCAGAAAAGATGCCACGTGAGGACAGAGGCAGGGCTTGGTGTAATGCTGCCACAAGCCCAGGAATGCCAGCAGCTGGAGTAGGCGAGGAAGGATGATCTTCCAGAGCAGCAGTTCTCAGGTTCTCAACCTGTGGGTCGCGACCCCTTTGGGCATCTCCTGTATATCAGATGTTTACATTACAATTCCTAACAGTAGCAAAATTATAGTGATGAAGTAGCAATGAAAGTAATTTTATGGTTGGGGGTCACCACGACATGAGGAACTGTATTAAGGGTTGTGGCATTAGGAAGGTTGAGAACCACTGTTCTAGAGCCTTTGGAGGGAGCATGGCCCTCCGGACACCAAATTTGGGCTTTCAGCCTCCGGAACTGAGAGACAATAAATTCCTGCTGTTTTAAGCCACCCAGTTTCTGTAATTTGTTAGAGCAGGCCCAGGATGTTAATAGGCCTCTCAGATCTTCCCAGGGACACGTTCCCAGGGGAGCTCATGCTAAGTCTCCCTGTAGTGGTAGTACAGCTTGTGTAAGTCACCTCATCACTTCACTAAGACTGTGACTCCTGGAAGGATAATCCCTTTTTTTTGGAGACAGAGTCTCATTATGGCACCCTCAGTAGAGTGCCTTGGCATCACAGCTCACAGCAACTTCAAACTCTTGGGCTTAAGTGATTTTCTTGCCTCAGCCTCCCAAGTAGCTGGGACTATAGGTGCCCATCACAACGCCTGGCTATTTTTTGGTTGTAGTTGTCTTTGTTTAGCAGGCCACTGCCAGGTTCAAACCTGCCATCCCTGGTGCATGTGGCCGGCGCCCTAGCCACTGGGTGCTGAGCCAAGGAGGGACAATCTTCGAGCCGACAAAGTGCTCATCACAGAGCCTTGGATATTGCAGGGTTTGTAGTCCTCAAAAATGTCTTGATTGGAGCAACAATCACCACTGGACTGTCAAATTTCCAAAAGGAAATAACACTGATTTCTGTCTAGGACAAAAATGGCGGAGCCATGACATGTGCCTGTGATACTTCTGCGTTAATTTACACGGAAGCATGTGGTGAGACAGCATGTGAGAGAGTGAGACGTTGTGTCAGGTGCAGAGAGGCGAGTGGTGGGCAGCGAGAACTGCTGTACAATAGACTTGGAGATTGTTTATTGAAACTCTAGGAGGAATGTTGTTATGTCATAGAAAGGACACAGACTAGGAATTTAAAAGTCTGGGATTAGGGTTTAAGTCAGGGGCCTGCTGATTACTGGCTGTGATACTTTGGGCAAGCCCTCTGGTCAGTGTCAGCAGAATGAGGATAGAATGGGCCAGCCGCCCGTCCTCCGGGCACATCAGGAGACTTCTGTGAGGAGTTCAGGGATCATAGAGTGAGTTCCCTAATTTCACGAGAGGAAACTTGGGCCAAAAGAAATTGTGACTCAATTTCTAGTTTGAATCAAGTGGAGCCGCAGTGGGAGTCTGTGTTCCTCCACACGGAGCTGAGATCCATGGTCGGCAGGAAACTAGCAAAGTTTCTGTCTGTGCAGAAACTCACCAACCTGAGCTCGCCGGATGGAATAGAAGTGAGAGCAGCTTCAGGGCAGTTCCCAGAAACACAACAAGAATGTAATAAACAATGTTGAACTCATTTTGTAGAGTGATTCCTTGGAGTTCATGTTGAAAAATATGACAAAAATTTTAACCATCACAGTCCGGTAAGGGCACAGTTTACACAGGCATTTATCTGGGGCTTAGGTTGTAGTGAATCTTATGCCCCACATCTGTGATTTTCAACTGTTGTGCTGTGGCACAGCCGTGTACCGTGAGAGGATCTTTAACATTTTTAAATTTTTAAAAGAACATTAATTAAATTATTTTTGAAAGAAGTCCAAAGCATAGCAAGTATATTCTTTTTTTTTTTTGAACTTTTTGTTTTCATCAACATAATTTAAGTATGCCACAGAAGTTTAAGCAGAGGTTCAAGTGTGCTGAGATAGAAAAGTTTGAAAACATTGGCCTAGATTATTCAACAGGCAGGTTGTGGATTTTTAAGGCAAATGGATTAGGTGGAGATATCGAGGAAAGATCCCGGCAAATCAGCAGCTGTCAATGAGGCAGCAAAGGAAAATGAACGATCCTGTCCATTATGTGATGTAGATAGAGACTGACAACCTAGGTCCTGGACCTGAAACTATTAAAATGCTGATTCTAGTAATCCCAGCAGCTTACTAAGGAAGGAAGGGATAGCCATTGAAAGGCACCAGGGATGGGAGTGATCGGTTAACTTTAAACTGTCCTTTACTGTGTGCAAGACCACATGGTTGGCTGCATGAAAGGACACTCCATTTTATTCAGGAAATAAAAATTAAAAGAAACCTGAATGATAATATTTTCAGATGGGAGCATATTTTATTTTGTAGTAATGAAAACCACTTTAAGAAGAGGTTCTGTGATTGTGACAGTCAGTATGTCTCAAATTGAGAATATGCTTTGCTGGATAAATGAAGAGCTGTGTCTTTAAATGACTTAGTGGGACATTTTCAAGCAACTCAGCACTTGGCAGATTTCATCGTGATGAGCAGGAGCAGGTGGGCGGCTCTGGCTTCCCAACCTTGAAGAGATGACCCCAAATGACTTTGTGTTTTCTTGTTAGCTGCAGGAAAAAATAAGGGTTAATTAGCACTCTTGGAAAAGGCTCATGTGTTACTCAGGTGAAGGGGCAAGGAATGTGCCACAGACAAGTAGGAAGAACCCAGTGTCAGGAAGGCACAGTGACTGCATGGCTCTGGGGAGCGTGCTGGGGAGCGTGCTGGCAGCCAGGCGGCCCTGGAGTTCGGTGGTAACTGGAGAGAACAGTTTCTATTTAGTGGAAAGGAATTAGACACCACGGTCGATGGTACACACACAAATGTGAGCCTTTGTAGCTCCTGAGAGGGAGATTTCTGTTTTTCTCCACTTGGGTGAGAGATCTATGTATGCCAAGGGCATACCCCTCTGTGCAGGCTTATTCCTTTTCTGAACATTGAGAGGCTTTAAACACTTTGAAAAATGTATAGCTAGCCTTAAACTGTTTCAAATGGTAACCCTTTTAACACTATATATATACATGATATATATGTACCTATGTCATTTATATATCGTATATCGACTTTATATACATATTTAACTTTTCCTACCAATTCTATTTTCTTCACTAGTGCTCCTCTGTCTCTGTGCCCTCTAACCTCTGTCCCTGCTAGTCTGGGTAAAGTTTCTGGCACCTGACTTGTTTGCCAGGGAAGAGACAACTGCTGGCGACAGAGAAGGCGACAGCCTTTCCTGTGAGCTCGGCTGCCTCAGGGCCCCATGCTCTGGGCTGAGAGACAGGGGGCTGGGGGCTGCACAGGGGGTCCTGTGTTCTCGGAGTGGGATCCCCCATCTTGTGCCCATCATTCTAGGATGTGGGTGGATTCAAGGATCCTTTTGAACAACTTTGAAAGTTTTAGAGTCTATGATCTGCCTCGCTTTCTAAAAAATTCTTTGGTAGGTTAATCACTGACTTAAGGTTTTGTGGTGGGCAGAGTCTGATGATGGGGAAAGGACATCATCCAGCCACTCTGTTGTGTGGCTTCTTAGGGAGAAAACTATGGACCGCCATGTGGGAACGGAGGCAAAAGCTGTCGTTCAGCCAGCAAATGTTGGGAGATCCATAGTGTCAGATTGGAATAGGCTCAGAGTGAGCTATTTGATTTGGGTTTTGTTTGTTTGGTATAAAAAAATCTATCAGACTCTTTCATGTCCACATCTCTCCTGGATTCAGAAGAGAAGTCTGGCAAACCAGAATAAAGGTGCACACCGTGGGCTGTAGGAGTCCATGGCTTCTGCATTTGTGGATTCCAACATTTTCAGATGGAAAATAGTTGGGGGAAAAATTATGTCTGTACTGAACATGTACAGATTTTTTTTCTTGTCATTATTCCCTCAATAATACAGTGTAACAGCTATTTGCATAGCATTTACATGGTATTAGGTATCATAAATAATTTAGATGTGGTTTAAAGTACATGGAGAATGTGGGTGGGTTCTATGCAAATATTGCACCATTCCATCCCTGGGACTTGAGCACCCATGGAGTTTGGTATCCACTGGAGGGCCTGGAACCAACGCCGGCAAATCTAAGGGATGACTGTACATTCCGATATATTCACACCCACGTTTGTTTTTAAGAAATCATGACTCCAGTTCAACCTGTACCATTCTCTTTCTTCTTTCACTTTATCTCGCACCATTGTTCTGCATTATTTTCTCAGACGGTGCCCAAAGTCTGTCCACACATGAAATGAAAAATTAACAGTGATTATTTATGTAACATGAACTCCTAAAGGACTTATATGTGATACGGATGATTATTTAAAAATTGTTACATCAGATCTTTCAATGTTTAATTCCATTTTAATTTTATGTTTCTCTTCCTCCTCATGTTATGCGTATATAAATATTATATCCGGAGGGTGCCAATAAAGTATACACATTTAAAGAAAGGGATAAGCTGTATTAAAATACTCAATATATACTTATCACAAAAGATGAATGGAAGTCACATTGATCAGCTCTTATAATTGCAGAAGTCAGACGTGGCTTGAGAATTACAAATTTAATAGAATTTTTTTCCTTTCTTAAAATGTGTATACATTTTTTTGGTACCCTCTGTATATAAGGTTCTTCTAAATTTTGATCATTTAATTAATATTGATCAATATCAATTAATCAATGTTAATTAATTGATATTAATTCATTAATTAAATTATTTAATTAATGTTAATCAATACTAATTAATGCCAGACTTATCCCTGTAAAGTTACTATTTTTATCTTTGGAATTAGTGAACAATTCTTGAGGAGATGCTTTATGATTATGTAAATGTCCTGTTTGTCATCAAATCCTCACATACTTGTTGGTATCCAGTGACAATTTCCACAATCATTGTGCCAAGTAATAAATGTGGAAGGAATGATGAAGTAGGAAAACCAAAACTTAGCTTTATAAAAAATAATCTGCAGCACTCCCTTTACTATTCTGGCATATAGTTTTCAGATTATACTATGTATACATAACTTCAACTTAATATTAAGGATAGTGATTTATAGTAAAAATAATATGTATTTCAGTATGTAAATGCTTTGGCACTTTTACAGAGAGGCTGTGTTATGAGGGAGGTGTGGATACTTGTTTGAGGAGTTGTGGTCTTGGGACAGCCACACATACAGAGGTGACCAGTGACAGCTCATAGTCAGTGGCATTATGCTGGTAATGGGTTTTTGGAAACTGGTGAACAACTCTTGGTAAAGTGTAGAACAAAGTAGCACAAAATATGCCCTCAATTTACACTATATTGGCAATTTCCCCAAATTGGGGATACATTAAAATAGTGTAAAATTGAGTTAAATCTCAGACATACACATACAATTTAGGTAATTATAAACAAGTTTTTTATCTCCACGGACGCTGGGCAGGACATGGGACAAACTAGAGGATGTGGTTAGTGTTTTGCAGAGTGGCACCTACCTGCTTGCTTCAGAGCATGGGACATGTCTGGCCTGAACTTACCGAACATCCTTCGCATCCTCTGACCATTCAGACAATAAAATAGCCCCCACAAAGATCCATAATGTCCCTGGGGGTGATAACACCAGTTAAGAAGTGTTGTTCTAAGGCTTCTTATGAGCACAGATTCCTTGATGTATCCACCCTCTTCCCCCCCACCCTCAGAAGCAAGATGTTGTTTTTTTTCCTTGGTGTTTTAAATAATTTTCTATTCCATCACCTGTTTGCTGTAGACTTCTCTATTGCATCTTCTAGGCCTTGGGCACAAGAGATTTTTTTATTTCCGTTGGTGCATAGCCTGTTGATTTGAGGTTTCGGAGAACAACGTCAAGGGGTGTGCCCTACCACACTTACCACATCATCGGGCTGAATATAAAGATTAGATTCTCCTTCAGTTAAGATGAGCAAGACAAGAATATTTTCTAGGTCTCAAACCCTGGCTCCAAACCTTCCACGTACTTCTCTTCCTCACATTCAGGAGATGTGCTTAACTTCACTATCAAAGGTTTTGCTCTTTGGTGTTCGTGAGTTTACATCAAAATCTGGAGCAGAAATGTGATCAGGTAACAGGAGAGTCTAGTTTGGTAAGGCTGTCTCGCCACATTGCAATAAGAACCATTAAATAAGCGTTTGAGTGGTCAGCAATACAATTGTGGAGAATCAGCCTATTTATTGGTAATGCAATCTTTTTTTTTTTTTTTGTAGAGACAGTTACTTTATCACCCTCAGTAGAGTGCTGTGGTGTCACACAGCTCACAGCAACCTCCAGCTCCTGGGTTTAGGCGATTCTCTTGCCTCAGCCTCCCAAGTAGCTGGGACCACAGATGCCCACCACAACACCCAGCTATGTTTTTGTTGCAGTTTGGCTGGGGCCGGGTTCGAACCTGCCACCCTCGGTATATGGGGTTGGCGCCCTACTCACTAAGCTACAGGTGCTGCCCAAGAAATCTTAATAAGAAAGAAGAATTGTATTTGAGCTGCAGAGTTCTTTTTTTGGGGGGACTGAATTTGGGGAGACATGTACAAGTATTCCCCCAAACAGGCTGTATCACTGTTTGTCATCCTTGGAGCATCCCTGGAGTCAATTTCTTTTTCTCTCCATTTTTCTTCTGTTTTCCTTTCTCAGGACTACCATAATTTTGCTTTCTTTAATGCTTTCACGTTCTTACTTCAGGCATGATGAGTTTGGCTTCTAACTGAGCTGAACAAACGGTTTTATTACATTCATGCTCTAAAATCACATTAGCAAATTTTTCACAGATCAGCAGCAGACACACTGAGAACTGGAAGTGCCTACCACACAAAGGTGGGGTTCATTAACTTTGTGGCTTTTTTTTGGTTTTGTTTTGTTTTTACAGAATATTTTACGAGACCTTCTTAATCCAGAATCTTTCTCAGGAGCCTTCTGGGCACTTTGACCTGGATCAGTTACCACTTTGGCTTATGGCAACATGACAAAGTGGCACAACAGGACACAAACCAGTCGATTATTTCTGCTGAATTTCCTGGGAGTTTCACTAGCAATACAAGAGAGGCAGCGTGAGTGGAAAACTGGAGCAGGCAGCTTCTCCTTCCCACTGTGTTGTACTGTCCTGTTCAGTGAGTGTTTGCAGGATTTCCTTTATGCTCTCTAGCAGGAGACCGTTAGAAAGGCCTCCTTCGGCTTGGCGCCTGTGGCTCAAGTAGCTAAGGCGCCAAGCACATACACCTGAGCTGGCAGGTTCAAATCCAGCCTGGGCCCGCCAAACAACAATGACAGCTGCAACCAAAAAATAGCCAGGTGTTGTGGTGGGTGCCTGTAGTCCCAGCTACTAGGGAGGCTGAGGCAGAAGAATCGCTTGAGCCCAGGAGTTGGCAGTTGCTGTGAGCTGTGATGCCACGGCACTCTACCCAGGGCGATAGTTTGAGGCTCTGTCTCAAAAAAAAAAAAAAAAAAAAAAAAAGACAGGCCTCCCTCATGGGGGAGGGCAACTGGGTCCCATGGCTACCATCACAAGAGGCTGTGAGGTGGGTCGAAGAATTTGGGGTGTGGAATTAGATGGCCTTGGGTTCTTCTTCTGGTGCCACCTCTTACCAGCTACAGTGTCTGTGTCTTAAACTCCCCAAATAAACAATCCCAGCTTTGTCTACAGCACAGTGTGATCGTGAGAGTTAAGTGAATCACATCAATTGAAACAAGAAAATTCTGAGTATGATTTAAAGAAAAAATTGTTTGCACTAACACAAAGAAGCTTGCTGCCCTCCTTCCCCTCCTCCTCCTCTTTCTCCTCCTTCTTCTTTTTGAGACCACATGGAAGGGAATTAAGTTTCAGGAGTCCAGGGTACAAGCTTGACAGCCAACTCTGAGCAGATAGTTACATCCACTCTGAGCCTCTGGAGGCAGCTGAGAGGGCTGCATGGCCCAGAGCAAAGCCTCTGAATGAGGGCAGGGTGGGTAAGAGCAAGCCAACTGTCCTATTGTTTCTTCAACCTCAAAATGTCAAAATTGAACTCATCACAACTTGACCTTGGCTTTAGGCCACCACTTCCCCTTCATGGCCCTCTCTGGCTCTAATACCCCAGCCTTTTGAAGTTCCCCGAATGGAAGACAACCACGCCCTCACACAGGATGGTCCTTGGCTGCCCTGGCAGGGACAAATACCACCCGAGTGGACATGCTTTGCTGTCTCACGATTCTCCCTGTTGTGAGCTCCTGATTTTATTTACTGAGTCCATTAAGAATGGAGACGACCCAGAGAAAGTTTTCATTTAAATAATTCAGAGTGTTATTGAACAAAATCAAATGGCCAATGATAAAATTGGAGAAAAAGAACTGGATTTAGGGGTCAGTGATCTAGGTTCTAATCGGGGCTCTCTAGTTGCTTTTTGTGAGGCTTTTTGTGAAAAATGACTTCACCTGTTTTCCCTTCAGTTTCCCAATCTGAAAAAGGGGAGCTAATCACCGCTGCCACTGTCATGTTACCAGGCTACTATGAGGGTCAGATGGAAGGATGAATTTGATGTGTCGTGAACAAGAGTTTCCTGTGGTACAATAAACACAATCCAGATTTGAGGTGATTCATTGTTAAAGTAATCCAAAAGAAAGTAGAAATTATCGGGCATTTGTTATGAACTTGACTTCATGTTACATACATAATCACGTTTAATCTTCATAGTAATCCTGCGAACTGGGTATTAATATCCTCATTTTTCTCAGAGAGATTAACCTTGCCCAAGATTATATGCTGCCAACCGGCCTTGCTGGAATTCAAATCCAGGTCAGGCTAACTCCAAAACTCAGGCTCTTCACATAACCCCTGATGCCCCAATAGTAGACTAAATATATATTTTTGATCCTAGACAGTACATTAGTGATTTCTCTGCTTGGATATGCAGAGATAAAACAAAAAAGCAAACTCCCCAATCCAATCTTTGTATCTTAATCCAAATAAGATTAAGATTTGGATTAAGAATTTCTGTATTTGGGAAAGGAAAAGCAGACGCCACACCTAAGTGGGTGTTTAATCCAGGAGTATTAGGAGAAGAATGGCAATTGACAGGATTATCCCGAGATTCCATAGGGACAATAAACATCCATCGTGATAGCGTGGAGCCAGAACACGTGCCGTCAGCAGGTGGCTGAATCCACAAATCCAGCTGCCTCTGGCTGCTAGGAAGCATTTCACATCATCTTTCCTGCCTGGAGCCCAAACTCAGTAGATTTAAATGAAAACTATTAATAAGAAGTGCACAGAATTTATAAAAGAATGTGTTAAGTGGAAACCTACGTGCAAACCTCTGAGAGTTTTGTTTCCAGGGATCAATGAGCAGGCTGAGGAATGTGGGTATTTAGATCTGCTTAGTACAGGGACAAGTTGTGGCTTTATGCTTAGAGGCGCATTTAAAAAACTGGCCCCAGGGTTGCAGGAAAACAGAAAAACAATGTAGCCATTTGGTATGACTTGTTATAAAACTTAGCTAGTCCTTTTTAAAAATAGTTCCAAACCAAATTAGCTCTGGGCACCTGCTGGAGCTTAGTATGTTTTCAGATAGACTTGTTTGCTGTCAGCCAAAAAAAAAAAAAAAATTCAACCCAACAAAACCTTCCACCCACATGGTTTGTTATAAAACCTGACACTCCTAATGCTTTTTCAAGCCACTTCTCTTAGATCAAATCATTCAAATAAAGAAACACGACATGGGACATCCCGAAAGAATGTGGCCAATTATTTGCTGTTAGATATACTTTCACAAAGAACTAAAGAAGAAAGGTAGGTGATGTTAGGAAAGTGATATATCGATCACTTTGTGAAAGTTTTTCTAATTCCTCATGTGAATTCATTCCCTCTCTGACATGATATGCTGGAATTTTGTAATTTACGGTTTTATTAGATAGACCCCATCATATTGTTTATACCAAATGTCCTTGGATAGCTGTTTCGAGTGATCTAGACATTTTGTTTATTCTGACAGAAGAGATATAGATGACAGTGACAAAAATACTCTTATGGAGATTTTTATGATTTTAGGCAATATTGAAAGCTGTCAGTTGCTCAAGAGGCTGCAGAGACCTGGTTCAATGTTAACAAGTGAGAAACTTATTTCTGCAGTGCTGCGAGAGTGATTTCGTTTTCACAGACCTCATCTAAATTCTGCCCTATACTGGTTCTCTAAGTGAAGTTGGGAAAAAGTCCTATTTAATGATACAGACATTTTATATAGTGAAATGGCTTAGAGACGCCTGTCTCACCAACATTAGCACACAGATCATTGAATAAAATACAACTGACTCTCTAGTGACTCACCCTTTCTTCTGAATAATTTTGAATGATTTAACTTCTTAACCACTGCAAATTCTTAAAATCAAGTTGGTACCTTACAAGTCCTGATGCGAGTAATAATAATGACAGTGGCAAGGATATTTATTGATGCTACTATCACTTATGAAATGCCTGGTACCGAAATAGATACTTTATATGCATTTTTGATATACCTGATAACAACCTGGTAAAATATTTGTAGCCAATTTTATGTATGTAGTATAATGGGGAAATAGGATCTCAGCGTTCACACAGCTAAAAAAATGAGAACATTGAAATTTGAATCCATATCAGCCTGATTCAATGTTCTTTCCTTTATACAAGCAAAAGAAAAAAGGAGGTTGACTATCGGAAGCTAAAAGGAGACACTTGATGCAGGAAGTGACCCATAGAATAGCAAATGTGCTTTGCTCCCCTTTTGAGGGTTCGGAAACCTGAGAAATAAATATGATATAGAAATACTCTCATTATTGCTAAATGAGGAGATACGGGTCAAAACTTGCAGAAATTCTCTAGACACCCTTCTAAACAGGTGTGGTTTAAATTAACCCAGCATAGCAGAGTAACAAAAGCTGTCTTGTCCGTCAGAAGGCTAGGTCAGATATATCCATTAAAGTGCATGAATACTCAATAGAGGCTGAGTAATCCACTTTTGCCATGGAAATCTTAAAATAAACTCCTCTTTATGAATGTGAAGACTCACTAGTTCTTCTTTCACTAAACCCCAAACCTTATGATATGTACTAAGGACCCAAGAGCCTCACAAATGCTAACATCATAGTGTTTTAGTCTATCACAAATACTTTATTATCACTGAAAAATCAGATCCAACATTTTCTGTAAGTAATTGAAATAAAACTACACTTACCAAATAAGGAAAGGTACCTGAGTGGAGTTTGTCCTTGATCTATCTTACTGACAGTAATTTTTTAATGACTTTTTTTTTCTTTTTTCCTTTTTGAGACTGAGCGTTACTCTGTCACCTTGGGTAGAGTGTGCTGCGTAGAGCTCACAGCAATCTCAAACTCTTGGGGTTAAGCAATCCTCTTGCCTCAGTCTTCTAAGTAGCTGGGACTATAGGCCCTGGCCACAGTGCCAGCTAGTTTTTCTATTTTTGGTATAGATAGGAAGTTCTTGCTCAGGTTGGTCTTAAACTCCTGAGTTTAAGCAATTTACCCACCTTGGCCTCCCAGAGTGCTACGATTACAGGTGTGAGCCACCATGCCTGGCTTGAAAGCGATTTTTAATTAAGCTTTGCCATTATTTATCTATTACTTAAGGTTATCAGATGGGACTGAAGTTTAGCATTGCTATTTATGTATTTGTTTATCTCATAGTATTTAGATATTGGTCTAGTAATGTGAAAAAAATTTACTGGCCTAGGACTTTTTTTTTTTTAACAGAAGAAAGTAGTCAAGCTTTGTATAAGTCTTTGTCACAGTTGGGACGAAATCAGAACACCTGAAAAATCTGGTCAGCTTCATTTGCCATCAGGTATTTATATAGCTGAGTCATGTGTTAAGCATTTGGAAGCATCTCCCGCTGCTGCTTGTGTAGACTAAGTTAGCCTTCAACTAATTGGACTACAGTTGAAAATAATCCCATTATGATTTGTCTGAAGTTGTGTAGGCTTGGCTAAAAATATCCTGTCTCTTCTTTATAGAATATTAAAGAATTGTAAAGATGATGTAATAGCTGACTAGCAATACATTGATCCCATGATAAATGTAGTCAGGAGACCTCTACGTGCTGAAGTCTTTCTTTACTGTCCTCAAATTAATATAAACTTTCTCTTTTAAATATTACTGCCCCAAATACTCTAGTCATATTTTTTTCTTATGCAAGATCATCTGCTAGAACACACCATTTCTGCATGCATATTACTAAAAGGCATTCGGCTGGTTGGGCTAGCTACAAAAAGGTCCTCCTTGCTCTGCGTCTGGGTTAAGGCAGCTCTGTGCAGACTGGATCTCAGCCCCACTTGTCTGTCTTTGGTGTCTGGTGTTCTGTTTTTATGCTACTTATAGTCTGTCCTGTACTCAGATACTTGTATTATATCACTCATTCATTCAGTTGCTTAACAGATGTTTCTTTCATGAGCACCTATTACACATTGTGCATTCATCAAGCTCTGGAGAACATAGTGGTAAGTAAGGCACAGAGCAGGGTTCTGTTGAGGAGAAGGATTTATGTGTCATTTGGTGTCCCACTGGCAAACAGATGGCACAACCATAGGACGCATTAAACAGAATGCAATAAAGGAACTATTCACAGGATAGAGTGCAGGGAACTCACAGAGGTTAGTGCAGGATCTAGGGGCTAGAAGGACATGGCTTTAGAAAGGTAGCTGGGAGAAGGCAGTTACTGGAACCCAGAGAAAGCACTGACTGGAGAGTCCCTGTCTGGAGCCTAAATCTTAGATGGAGGGATACAGGCAGAGACTGGGGACTTTGAAGTGATGGACGTTGGTGGCAGGGTGAGGGGGGAATACCCATTCTCACTCTAAAGTCATCTGATCTCATTGTTAAAGATGTCCCTCATTGGCCGAACCCAACCAGAAGCTGGGCGATAGATAGGGAAGCTCATCAATACAGTCTTTAGAGGTCAGCCTTCTGGGAGCAGAGTGGAAGAGTGGAGGAGGGTGGAGAGTGCTCCTGGAAGAGAAAACAGAAGATATCCACCATAGACTGTTCCTCTTGCCACTCTGTCTCCACTCTTGTCATTCACATAGCTAAAAGTTATGTCCCAACACAGGGAGCACACAAAGTCCCATCAGTTACCACGTCATTGATATTGATGTCATCAATCCGTCATATTTCCAGGTGAAATACAAAATGTTAACAATCACCAGTATTCTTCATAGAAAGTAATGAGGGTGAGGGAGAGGAAGGGGAAAACAGATAATTTATTAAAATAAAATATAGCTGCTATTTTTACTTCTACAGCAGCCATTTTCCTCATTCTTTGCCAACATTTCATCTGGTGCTGTGGATTGAATGTTTGTGTCTCCTCTAAATTCAGATGTTGAAACCCCAGCTCCAAATGTGACAGTATGAGGAAGTGTGTCTTTGGGAAGTAACTAAAAGTAGATGAGGTCATGAGTGTGGAGCCCTCCTGAAGGGGATTAGTGCCTTTATGAGTGGCAGGAGAGCTTATTTTAGCTCCTTTCTTTCTGCCATGTGAAGATACAATGGGAAGGTGGTAGTCTGTGTGGAAAAGGGCTCTCACCTGATCTCAGACTTCCAGGATCCAGAACTGTGTGAAATAAATTTCTAACATTTATAAGCCACCCAATTGATAGTATTCTGTTATAGCAGCCTGAACTAAGATGCCTGGATGGAGTTCCTTACCTGGTAGGGTAACCCAAACCTCCATTCCTATGGGATCTGAGTCCTTGGATCTCATTTTGACTTGCTGTAGTTTTCCATTGACTAGGGCCATTGAGCAAGAGAGTCCTAAGAGGCACCTCGACAATCCTCGTATTTCAAACATAGTACTCCATGCTCCCATTATATAGCAGTAATCTAATTTCCTCCTGGTAATTGGGATCAACCATCCCAGCCAGTAAAATGACCTTCCTCCTCTGTCTGTTAATTCACAGGCATGAAAATTTCAAAAAGCCCAGAGGGCAGCCTTAGAATTCATCATAACTGTGATTTTGTTCTGGTAGATGCTTCTCTTGGGCATCAAGATGTCTAAACCCACTGAGCTCAAAGTTGCGTTGATGGTATACAACAAAATTTCTTTGAGCTGTGGGGACAATATGAAAAAATCCACTAGATATAATAGTAAGGTGAAAGACTCCTCCCTCTGGTGCCTTTTCCCTTTGTGATCCTGTCACAAAGTGGAAACATGTGGATTAAATTCCAACTTCACAGTGTGCAGTCCCCAACTGGTGCTGTAGCTGAGCTTCAGGCTGGCCATTATAGCTTTCTATCAAGCCAGTTACTTGTTAAAGATAAAGCCAGTAAATGATGTGATTTGGGCACATTGCTATTCTTCTGTCTCCTTAAAATATTTTCTCTGGCTGGAGAACTCTGGGACACTGATGGTAATAATTAAAGGAGTTTGTAACTCCATGTACGGAGAGCGCTTCAGGTGGAGATGACAAGTCTATACCTGTAATATGAAAGTAACATGTGAGGACAAATTTATACCCTTTCCTTCATGAGAGAGGCCCACTGTAACTTATCTGCCTCCAGTTGACTGGCTGAACCCCTGAAAAATTGTGTCATATTAGGGGTTCAGTGTTGGCCTCCATCATTGGCAGGTTGGACACGCAGTAGGTATGGTGGCTAAGTAAGCTTTGGTGAGCTTGTGCATAGCCTTCATCCCTGCTAGCAGGGATGGAGCCATTGAGTAAATACTGAGGGGGTAAAGGAAAGAGGTTGGGGCTTCACATGGGGCCATAGTAAGCTTTGGTGATCTCCCTGCTAGCAGGCGTGGAGCCATTGAGTAAATACTGAGGGGGCTAAGGAAACAGGTTGGGGCCTCACATGGGGCCATAGTAAGCTTTGGTGATCTCCCTGCTAGCAGGCATGGAGCCATTGAGTAAATAATGAGGGGGCTAAGGAAAGAGGTTGCCTGATAGAAATTGAATAATTTTATCCATCAGATTGTTGAAAGACTCCTCCAAACTGATCCTTCTGGTGAGTTTATCCATGTATTTCTCCCCCACTCACCTTTGTCATCCATTTTCCAATTTGTCAAGTTCATGACCAGTCAGCCAACATGGTTAGGCCCTGCCCATGAGTCGGTGTAGATCTTGACCTCAACCATTTTTCTCATTAAGTGGACAACCAGTTGTGCCTCTCAAAGTTCCGGCTATGGGGAAGACTTACACTCACCACTATCCTTCAGGGATGGCCTGGAAGATGGACATGGCAGATTCATCTGTTACTAGGCCTAGGGATTGTCCTCTTCTCTTAGCTGTGACACTGTGGTTGGATTGAGGGAGAAACTGTGTAATACCAGAGCAGGTACTATGAAAATCGAAACTTTCTTTTTGCATCGTCCAAACATGCTAGGACTCATCTGCATTATACTGTTTCTAATTTTTAGTGCACAATTTAATGATTGATGGAGCTGATACTTTATAATACTTCATACTATACCTGGTAGGATAGCACTTTTTTTTTTTAATTAAATGGTAGCTGTGTACATTAATGCAATCATGGGGTACAGTGTAGGATAGCAATTTTTAATATTTTAGTATAATTCCTGAAAATACCAACGTAATGGCCACCCTTTATGGTCAAAACACAGTTTGTGATAGGCAGTTCAGGTGGCAGTCACTTGAAGCCTCATGTCTGCCATTCAGTCTCCACCAGGATTTGGTAATAAGCCAGGAAATGCTTTCAAATGGAGAATCATTGTCAGCAGAAGAGGGCGTAGCTTGATGAAGGCTCATTTGTTGTACTAACTGGGAGATAACACCAGCAAATTCTCTGATAAAAGAGGAGATGGCTGAGTTGGGTTTTGAAGGATGAGGAATATGTAGTTAGCTGAATAAACTGTAAAACAGCATATTCAAAAATAAGAGAAAGTGAGATAGCAGAATGCTAAAGTCACTTGATAGTCCTGGATTGTGAGGTGTAATGAGACACATTTGGGGCCTAATCATGGGGCCCTTGGACTCTGGAGAGGAAGGTACTGAGCTTTTTTAGGCAGAGAAATTGTCTTATCTCTTTAAAGAAATAGACTCATCTTCTATTTCTTCTGATGCCTTGTACCGTCCCTTACAAATATAGATCATACACTTTCTTTGTTTTGGAATTTTAACTGGAAATTCCACATCATACCATTTGTCAAAGTAAGTTCACGACATTTTTTGGGCTTGGTCTCTAAACTACTACTCCAAAACTAAAATGTTTCCTTAAACTAGGCATCCTCCTCAATAAATTTCACATGTGACTTGCTCAGATCACTTTCTCTCTGTCTCTGTGTCTCTCTGGTACAGTGCAGGGTTCATATAAAGAAGGCATCTCACTTAGATGAGAATTGGCTTCTATTCTGCTATTTGTTTCTCATTATTCAAATTTCTAAACTATGTGGTTTCACCTCCTTACTTCTTTCAGTAAGATACGAAGGCAAATATATCCCATCTGTTAACCTTTTTAATAAGAGTGTCTTGCCTAAGCTACATAAAATACCCTGTGGATAACGAGCCTCGTGTTTTTGTAAGTCCATAGTGTCTTTAACACATGAGGGAATCAGTTGCTAAAATATTTATAGTTTACAAACTTGAGAAACAATCAGTGTGATGGTAACAGATTCCAAATCTTTGAAATAGCTCGAGCAATATATTACCTCACACAGTGAAATACCACTAGTTCTGAAACATTGCTTCCCTATTTAGAAATTAAAACTTTTGTTGTTCTATGAAAGGAGCAGGGCACACCACCAACAAAAAGTGCCATCTGGGCCAGGATCCCGGGAGAGAAAGGACTAGAGAACAAATGGCAGATCAAAAGTTTGGATCAGAAACTCATGCAGTGAGTGTTTAGAGTAGGTCTGAGTGAGCATGGTGTGCCTTTGATTTCAAAGACTGCTCCATGCCTGGATAAACTTTGTAGACTGTGGAACATAATGATAACTGGCCCTGGGCACAAACAGAGGAACATTGGGTTACCAGAAGGGAAGATGGAGATGATTAAGTTTGCAAAGGAAGAGTGAAGGGAATATTGACCAGTACACCAGGATTTCAACTTCTGAGAAAATTCAGGTGTTATTCAACAGTTGAACAGGGCTTAAAATTTTGTGGGTTTGGGACTGAGTCCCTTGAGAGTTGAGGGTTGGTTATATTGTCTGTCAATAAGAGAAATATGAAGATTGGAGTGTTTTGCCACTCACCTGTGTTTTATCTCTTTGTCGAGAACTACATGGTTTTAAAATGCAAAAGTATTCAGCCCCACTGACCTGGTTCAAACGTTAATATTATTCCCTTAAATATCGATGCAGAGATCACCATTTTATGTTCAAAACAAGGTACCAATTTAAAAGTAAAAATATTTTGGGCGGCGCCTGTGCCTCAAGGAGTAGGGTGCTGGCCCCTTATACCACGGGGGTTTAAGCCTGGCCCTGGCCAAAACTGCTAAAAAAAAAAAATTTGACCATGAACACATTTTGTTTTCAAAAAACTAAATGGGATAGTGACAGTTATTAAACTTGTATCATTTTCTTCAGACTTATCTAGAAATATTTAGCAACTCTAAAATTACAAATGGCCTTACTAGGTGCTATGCAAAAAAATCGCCATAATCAGTTCAACTCTTCCAAATCTTATAAAACCATCAGCTTCAACATGAATACTGAGTTACAGAATAGAATGGGGGAAAAAAAGGAAGAATCATCTCAAATTAAAGATAGCTATGCTTAATCTCCTCCTCAAAGGGAGCAACAGAAATAATCAGTGCCATCCATGCCACTATGATGCTCTTATTTTTATTTTACCAAATAGGATGGATTTTTGGTTACTTTAATGATTATGTCTTTATCTATCTTGATCCAGATTGTTAAACTTTTAAATTGGTTTTTTTTTTTTTTTGGAGACAGAGTCTCAGGCTGTTGCCCTGGGTAGAGTGCTGTGGCATCACAGCTCACAGCAACTTCCAGTTTCTGGGCTTAGGTGATTCTCCTGCCTCAGCCTCCCAAGCAGCTGGGACTATAGGCACCCACCACAGCGCCCGGCTATTTTTTTTGTTGTGGTTTGGCTGGAGCCAGGTTTGAACCCACCACCCTCTGTATATGGGACAGGCGCCCTACTCACTGAGCCACAGGCACGGCCCCATCAATTTGTTCTTATTGCATAAAGTTGCTTGGCTAAAATAAATAAATGGGACTTGATCAGATTAAAGCATTGGTTCCATATGAAGTGTAGAACTACTTTTTCTAGATTAGAAAAAAATGATTTTGGTATTTTAATGGGGATTGTATTGAATCTGTAAATCACTTTTGGTAATATAGATATTTTAACAACCAGAGCAACCCAATAAGAAAAGGAAATCAAGTGTATCCAATGGGGAAAGAAGAGGTCATACAATTGCTCTTTGCTGATGCTATGATCTTGTAGAAAACCCCAAAGAATCAACCAAGACACTCCTGGAATTGATAAATTAATTCAGCAAAGTCTCAGGTTACAAAATCAAGGTAGATAAATCAATAGCTTTCATATATGCCAACAACAGTCAAATTGAGAATCAAATCAAAGACACAATACCTTTTTCAATAGTAACAAAGAAAACAAAATACCTAGGAATATATGTAACTATAATATTGAACTAAGTGAAAGACCTCCATAGGGAGAACTATGAATCACTGAGAAGGGAAATTGCAGAGGATATAAACAGATGGAAAAACATATCATGCTCATGGATTGGCAGAATCACACTTTTCTTTAAAATTTTTTTTTTTTTATCATAGAAATTTTGTGTATCCAAGGGTAGAGGAAGCACTACAATAAATCCTGTGTACTCATTATCTGGCTTCGAGAATTACTAATATTTTACCAGTTTTTTCAACTATTCCTTGATTTCTTGAAATGTTTTAAAATAAATTTCTGACAATATATCTTTTCTTGCAAAAACACTTTCCTTGTGTATATTTCTGTTTTTTTTTCTTAAATTACTTTCTTGGCTGGTATTCTGGGTTGATAGTCTTTTAGTTCTTTTTTTTTTTTTTTTTATACAGAGCCTCAAGCTGTCCCCCTGGGTAGAGTGCTGTGGCATTACAGCTCACAGCAACCTTCAACTCCTGGGCTCAAGCGAGTCTCTTGCCTCCGCCTCCCAAGTAGCTGGGACCACAGGCGCCCGCCACAACGCCCGGCTATTTTTTGGTTGTAGCCGTCGTTGTTTGGTGGGTCCGGGCTGGGGATTCGAACCTGCCACCTTAGGTGTACGTGGCTGGCGCCTTAGCCGCTTGAGCTATAGGCGCCGAGCCAGGGTCTCCATTTTTACAGGCTTAGTAACTCAGGTTGCTTAGTCCACATTAAAAAGAAACCCCAAACCAAAACTAGAAACACTTTTCTCTCTTCTCTGTGGCATTTTCTCCTGAAAGCCAAGGCATTATGGAAACAAAATTAGAAGTGTGATCAATCAGTCACTGAACATGGAGCAAAAAGAAAAAAAGAAAGTGGCAGCTAGGTGTGGTGGTTCACACCTGTAATCCTAGAACTTGGGAGGCTGAGGTGGGTGGACTACTTGAGCTTAGGAGTTCAAGACCACCCTGAGCAGGAGGAAGACCTCCATCTCTATGAAAAATAGAAGAGCTAGGTGTCATAGTGGGCACCTCTAGTCCCAGCTTCTTAGGAGGTTGATGTAAGAGAATCCCTTGAGTTCAAGAGTTTGAGGTTGCTGTAAGCTATGACAACAGTGTGGAACTCTAAGAGTGACACTCTGGCAAAAAAGAAAGAAAGAAAAGAAAAGAAAAAAGAAAAAGAACTTTAAGGGGGCAATTCATGCAAAGTAGGACAGAGCTTAGAAAACCACCCATCCATGTAGGTGAAAAATCCTTGAAGGGAAGAGCCACCCTTCTCCCTAGTTTCTAAGCCTTTCCAAGCAAACCCTAGATTTTTATGCAATTTTCATCAGCAGGTTGAAACATCCGGCAAATGAACAGCTATTTCAATTTTCATGTGGTAGTGTCATGTTTTTAAAAAGAACTCATGACTTATTTTTGCCTGAGGACCCTTGTTCCCAGTCCCTCTAAGTATGCTCATGTGTCAATACTATGTTCTCTGAATATGCTCATGTGTCAATACTATGTTCTCCAAACCCTGTGTACCTGATCACTCTCTGTAACATTCATCTTCAACTTTGACCTCAGTGACTCTTCCACTCCCAGCACCGAGAACCTTAACTCAGTAAGTTCTGTAGAGGACAGGAGAGGCTGGCAGCCTCTCTCCTGGGTACCTGTCTAGCCCAGCCAAGCTGCTTCTATTACTCTTGCTGGAGCGTGCTGACACAAGTTGTATTTTTTTTTTTTTTTTGAGACAGCCTCAAGCTTCTCAGCTCACAGCAACCTCGAACTCCTGGGCTTAAGTGATTCTCTTGCCTCAGCCTCCAAGTAGCTGGGACCACAGGCACCCGCCACAACATCTGGCTTTTTTTTTTTTTTGGTTGCAGCCATCATTGTCGTTTGGTGGGCCTGGGCTGGATTCAAACCCACCACCTTAGGGTATATGGCTGGTGCCTAAGCCACTTGAGGCACAGGCACCGAGTCAAGTTGTATTCCTTAGGCATGTGGATTGAGCTTTCTGAAAAAGCTAGCCTGGGAAGACAACATCCTGGCCCACTCGGCCTCCACCTGGAGAGGTGAAAGCCACAAACTCATTTCCCTTCTTTGACTACATATTCTCCCCCTCCATGGCTCTCAGGAGCACTTGTGCTAATGTATTTCTTGAGCCTACCAGTCTAAAAGTACATTCAACTAGAAAGAGACAAGCTCCACTTCAGGGCTAGATTAGTTCTCATTAAGAACAATAGATGCTCCCACACTTTCCTAGGGTTTGTAACTCTGCCATCTATATAATGTTTCCATTGTCTCAACAATGGCTAGACTGACAAATTCTTTTTAATAGCTGTGTATACAACACAGCCTTTGTACAATTTCTCTGTGAATGTCCTCAGATGTATTTTTCTAAAGCATTTACAGTGGCTTATCAAAAATATATGGAATATACTTTAATAAAATCAGGAGCAGGCAAAAATAAAAAGGAGAACAGAAGGAAAATAGAACTTGTGGTTTATTACAGCCAAAGCAAGGACTCACTGGTCTCTTGTCCATGGGAGCAAGCAAAGCCCAGTGCTTGGCTCAGACATCGCCTTTGAGGTTTATGAGCAATGTCTTCAAGGTTCTGAGCACATGAAGCAACTGGTTACATAAAACTATTTTCCCCAATTAAAAATGATATCTGCTTCTGCCATAGAAGGTTAGCTTTGATGGGCTCTCTCAAAAATCCCATAAACTACACAGGTGTGTCATAAAGCTTACATTATATTTGAGCTGAGTTTTTAAGGATAAAGACACATCCAGATGGAGAAAAGGTACTTCAGACAGAAGAGGAATGAACAACCAGTCATAAAGAGAAGGGCATGTTCACTTTTTAACTCTCAAGCTTCAATAACTGAAATAGAATTACAGCATGAAAATCATCTGGATGAACTTCTATGATGGCTGTTAAGACAAGGTAGAGGCAGGAGCTGAAAAGTCTGAGGACTATGGCTGAGGAAATTTTGAGGTAGTAATAATTAACAGATGGAAATGGTGCAGAGTCTAGTATATACCAGTATTTCTCAGTAACCCTCTTCTCAAATGTGTTATGATGAAGTTCACCTCAAGGCACACGAAACTTGAGGCGCAAGTAGGTGTGCCATCTACTTAGCATATATACCAAGTAGGTTTGAGAACCACATGACCCTGTTAGAGTGGGAAAATGCCCCAGGAACACTGCAGAGAAGTAAACCAATCCCAGCCTGAACTCTTGAAACTACTACAACTGCAAAGGTGGGGAGAGGAAGTACCAGGATTGTAAAATGCAGCAAAGGTTAAAGTGGCAACATAAAACAGTGCTTATTAAAAAGGCTGGATGGCACAAGTAATCCCAGCACTTCAGAAAACTGAGGCAAGAAGATACCTTAAAGCCCAGAGTTGTAACCCACCTATGCAACCTGGTCTCCACAAGAAAACCAAAAACACTAGCCAGACATAATGATTTTAAGCAGGAGAATCGTTTCAGTTAAGTTTAAGGATACAGTGAGCTAAGAGAGCACTACTCCACTCCAGGTGGGGCAACGAAGCAAGCTGTCTTTCTGCAGCTAAGTTAACAATGGACATAAAAACATCAAAGCAAAATAAAGCTGATTTAATTCCAGGAGCAGGTGGGAAGCTAGAATTCACAGAATGGGGATATAGCACAGACTGCAGAGTTTTCCTAATAACCTCAAAAGAACACTGGAACACTTCTATACTGCTGGTGGGACTGCAAATGCAGCCCTTTTGGACAGCAGTATGGAGAATCCTCAAAGATCTAGAAGTAGATCTTCCATGTGACCCTGCAATCACATTACTAGGTATCTACCCAGAAGAAAATCATTTTACCATAAAGACATTTGCACTAGAATGTTTACTGCAGCTCAATTCATAATTGCCAAGTTGTGGAAGGAATCTAAGCGCCCATGAACTCATGAATGGATTGACAAACTGTGGTATATGTATACCATGGAATATTATTCAGCCATTAAAAAAGATGGTGACTTTACATCTTTTACATTTACCTGGATGGAATTGAAATACATTCTTCTTAGTAAGTATCACAAGAATGGAAAAATAAATATCCAATGTACTCCATACTAATATGAAATCAATATATGAACAATTATCCCTAAGACTAGTAAAACACTATTATAGTCCAGTTCAGAGGTAGAAGGAAGGAGAGAGGCAGGCGTCATATGGCAGAAGGAGGGAGGGCAGGAGGTGGGCTCTCACGTAATGTGCACATGCCCCTTGGGTAAGGGGCTCCTCTACAAATGGAACTTTACCCTGGAAGTGAGAACAATGTAACCTAAATATTGTACCCTCATATTAATTTGAATAGCTATTTACAATAAAAAAAGGGAAAACACTGAAGAGCTTCTCAAAATAGCCATTTATAATTTTTTAAAGTGCTATTCAATAAAATCATCCCAAGTCACACTATCTAAAGGGTATACCCACACTGTTTATAAGTAATATTACCTCTAGAGCTTCTTATTTCACACCAGTGGTAATTCAATACACCATAATGAATACCTGGTTTACTGATGCCAACCAGTGTTTAGCTAGAGACTACTACAATGCTCAAAAGCACCAATCTACCCAGTACAAAAGACCCTACTTTGTGGCAGACTATGGATGAAAGCCTACAACTCTAAATACAAAAAACCATGAATACAAAAAAAGCATTCAAAACCACATCTGGCCCCAGTACATGGCCTCAAAACATAGTAACTGTACAGAAGCTTGACATACATGAGTATCCATTTCTCAACCTTCTGCTGAGTTTCCTAAAGACTGAGATGAACTAAAGCATCTCTTATTTCTTTGTAAAGCACTCAAGTCAGTGAAAACAAGTGTCGCTATGACTTTCTTTATAGGTATACTCATAAGCATTCCTGGATTATCACGCACTTCTACTAGCACCCCAGAGCCTAAATTTTATCCTCCCCACCTCTATACTTTCCATCTTTGCTGCTCACTGTCCTGCCATAAGATTGCAGTCTATTAACATCCACTTACCGAACTTCAGCCTTTCTCAAGGTTCTAGGTTGGCCTAGTAAGTGGCAAATGACCATACTCAAGTAACCCTAGCTGTCACTAGCACCTTATTGGCAGGCCTATCTTTGCTTAAAGTGTCCATATTTTAACTGCCCCAACACTGGCATTGGTTAGAAAAGACTTTCATTTAAAATCAAGAAAGGTCAAAAATAGGGAGCTGTTTTACAGATGTTTCCATTTCATTCATAGTGATCGTTTTCCTCAATGACCTTTCCTTTCATTAATAGGCACCTTACATTACTACCCCAAATAAAAAGTCAGAGATAAGGAATATAAGCCAAAGTTTTATTCGTTCATTTCTTGCATTTGAAGTACTCTTCAATGACATCATTGGCCTGAGATTCTTTGTCATAGTCCTTTAAAATAAATTACTGGCTGGGCGCAGTGGTTCATGCCTGTAATCCTAGCACTCTGTGAGGCCCAGGCACGTGGAACGTTTGAGCTCAGGAGTTCCAGACCAGCCTAAGAGTGAGACTCTATCCTCACCAAAAATAGTAAAAATACCCAGGTATTGGGGTAGATGTCTGTAGTCTCAGCTACTCAGGAGGTTTAGGCAAGGGGATCACTCAAGCTCATTGAGTTTGAGGTTTCTGTGAGCTACGACACCACAGCACTGTACCTAGCACAACAGATATAGACTGTCTCAAAAAAAATCATGTGCAACTTCTTGTTAACATTTACAAATTCCACTAAGTTCTTAGCATTACTCACAGCCAAGCTTTAATAATTATGCCTTATGAAAGTGTGTAACATCACTAAAATTTGTTACAGCCATTTTAAGGGCCCTTAACAACTTCAATGCCAGCTTTTAAAAAATTTCTGCAGAAACACATTCAGGTAAGCAGATTAACTGGCTGACTTCTATAACACTAATTATCAAATTTGTATTCTTTCCTTTAAAAGGTCCACAAACTTAATACAAAGTTGTGCAGTTACCCAGCATAACCTTCATTCACCCTAAAAACAAAGGGACTTACCTGAACTTCTACACAACTGTAACCAAGCACTTCATGGGGTTTCCCCTCTGTCAATTTTACAAAGGCCTACCCATTCCCTGTTTCTTCTTGTCATCAACCTACCAGGAGAATAAGAAAAAAAGCCACATTAATAAGCATTAATGCCATTAACAATAAACTAAACCCAACAGGTAGCTGTAGTCAGAAGGGTGACATGGCAGTTTCCTCATGACAGTTCAGTAGAGGGAGCCAGTTGTCATCATGTACAGCACAAAAGATCACCTATCAGCACTTTATCTTACTTTTGTTCTATATCAACATCAAAATTAGCAGTTTAGTTCTACAGGTATAGAATGCTTTTACTAATAGCCTTAACACAGCCAACAACGACAAGTCCATGGTACGTTTACACTTGTAGAAAACAGACTAAGAATTATGGAGCTAATTCTTACACTAGTATGACAAATATCACTATGGACAGCATCAGTCCTAACACATGACCCTTAACTAGTCCAATTCTCCTAAAGGATGTACTAACAGACCAGACACATCAATTTAGATGAGTAACTTACCTTAATTAGGTTGATTTGGTGTTCAGCACAAAGGGCCTCCACCAACTTGACATACATAGGCTCATCACAGTTGGATGCAAGCACA
>CAUYTI010088102.1:0-44039 GCA_963575145.1 Galago senegalensis | reverse complement strand
AACAAACCCTCAAGGCAGGGCTTCTTTGTCTGAAAACTGCTGTAACTGCTGAACCAGCCGGCCTCTGCCAGAATGCAAATACCTGCCCTTACACCAGTTGTGCACTGTTTTCCACCTCCTTTGGGGTCCTACAGGCTCTTGTTACCTCCCTGTGCCCTGAAGTGATGTTTCTGCACAGGGTCCACCAGCCAGACATGGCTGGAGTCCTTTCTCCCCAATCTCACCATGCGTCACTGTAAAGAATTTGTCTGTAGTTCCCCTTCGTTCACTTTTTAACACAATTATATGATTTCTTGATATTGAATAGTTTGAATTCCTGTATATTTTGGATATCAGTCCTTATTCAATGTATGATTGCAGGTATTTTCTTTCCAAATCTTTGTGTTATTTCTTCATTTTTTAAATTATTTCTTTTGCTGTGAAGGTTTTTTTTTCTTGCTTGATGCAATCCCATTTGCATAATTTTGCTCTCATTACTTGTGTTTTTGTAGTCATATTCAAGAAAGCTCTGTCCATACCAACTCATGATGTTTTCTCCCATATTTTTCTTCTAGTGTTTTTATAGTTTCAGATCTTATGCTTAAGTCTTTAATCTATTTTGAGTTTTCTTTTTTAAAAAATGAGGTATTACTTTTTTAATTGTGGTCATATGAATATACAGTTTTCCAAGCAATATTTATTTAAGAAACTTCCCTTTCCCATTGTGTCTTCTTGACACCTTTATCTAAAATCAATTGACAAGAGGTGCATAAATTTATTTGGGGCTGTCTCTCCTATTCCATTAACATACATGTCTGTTCTCAGCAGTATCCTGCTGCTTTATTATAGCTTTCTAATATCGTTTAAAAAGTGGTAAAGTCATACTTCCAGCTTTGTCCTTTTTGCTCACAATTTTTTTAGTTATTCAGGTTCTTTTGGGATTCCATAAAAATTTTAGGATTTATTTTTCTGCTTCTTGACGAATAATATTGAAATTTTGATAAATATGGCACTGTTTTTGTAAAACACTTCAGATTGGGTGGTAATTTTAACAATATTAATTCTTCCAATTTATGAACAAAAATGTCCCACTTCCCTTTTAGAACTACTTTTTTTCTGTATTACATAAATTTTAGTGTTTTGCTCCCATTTTCAATTTCTTAAGTTATATTTTATAATTGTTCCTTAATTACTTTCATGATTCATTAATTATTCAGGAGCCAGTGGTTTAATTTCAACTTACTTGTTGATTTTCCTTGATTTTCTCTAGTTATTGATTTCTAGCTTTGTACCATTACAGTTGAAAAAGATACATAATGTGATTTTGAGCTGCTTTGATTTGCTAATATGTTTTTTAGAGGCCTAACATTGTGGCCTATTCTGAAATAGTTCTATGTGTGCTTGAGAATAATGTTATGTCCTGTTGCTATTAAATGGAATGTTCTGTGTATATCATTACTTCCATTGGACCTAAAGTGGAGCTCAAATGTAATGTTTTCTTATTGATTTTCTGTCTAGATCATAGGCTTTTATTGAAGGTAAGGAATTGAAGTCTCCTGTTATAATTGTGTTGCAATCTATATTTTCCTTTAGGTCTCAATCTTTTATCTATTTAAATGCTCTAATGTTGGATATATATATATATATATATATATTTATAATTCTTATATTCTTTTGGTAACTTGACCTGTTTATCACAATATAATGCTCTTAGTTGTCTGTTTTTATAGTTTGTGACCTAAAGTCTATTTTGCCTGAGAGCATCTATGGAGACTTAGGTCTTAAAACTCACAGAATACAAGAGCTAGGAAGATATGTCTACCACACCTAGATTTCAAAGGATGTTGTGAGGACAAATCAGAAACCTCCTGCAGAAAAAGAGCCACCACAAAGATTTACCACTAGAGCAATGGTATTTGAACCATGAAAGTGTAGCTGCTGCCTAGACTGAAGAACTGTGGAACTTCTGATGTGCAAACACATCATTGAAGAGCTGTGGGCATGAGACTCTAACCCATGAGATCTACTGGGTGGGCTGAGTCCAGCAAAGCCATAGAAACAGGGCTACCCAAGACTCTGGGTTCCTAACCTCCAATCCAGTGTGCCAAGGATACAGGACACAGAATCAAGGAAGACTATTCTCTAACTTCAAGATTCACTGTTATTAACCTTGTTGGGTTTTGGACTGGCTTAAGACCAGTTACTCCTTTCTTTTGTCCATGTATCAATTTTAGAATGAGAACGTCTATCAGCCAGGCGTCCTCAAACTATGGCCCACGGGCCCCATGCAGCCTACCTAGGACATTTATCTGGCCCTCCAGGCCGCTGCTGCCTGTCCTGCTTAGAAGCCAACTTGTCCCGGGGCTTGCAATCTGGCCCTCCATTGGTCTGAGGGACAGTGAACTGGCCCCCTGTTTAAAAAGTTTGAGGAACCCTGGTCTATCCTAATCTCATCCCACCATTATATTTTGGAAGTAGATAACTCGTTCTGACTTCACAGACTCAGGGGTATAGGAATTTTGCCTAAGGACAAGTTCAGACTTTCAGGGTTACTGGGATGGAAATAATATTTTCTTTTCTTTTTTCTTTCCTCCCTCCCTCCCTTCCTCCCTCCCTTCCTTCCTTCCTTCCTTCCTTCCTTCCTTCATTCCTTCCTTCCTTCCTTCCTTCCTTCCTTCTTTCTTTGGAACATGAGTTTGGAGAGCCAGGGAAAGAATGTCATGGTATGAATGTCCCTTCCAAAATTTGTGAAACTTAATCTTCAATGCAGCAATGTTCAGAGGCAGGACTTTTAAGACGTGAATAGATCACGAAGGTTCTGTCCTTGTCAATAATCAATGGATTATTGATATTTTTACAGGAGTGTGTCAGTTATCACAGAGGTGGGCCTTTGATAAAAAAGATGAGTTTGCCCTGATATTCTATGTGGCATGTGCTTGCTTCTGCTCTTTCACCTTTGCAGTGGAAGTACCCTCACCAGATGCAGTCAACATCCTCTCCAGTTTCTCAATCTCTGGAACTGTGACAAGTAATGTTTTTCTTTATTTTCTTTGTAAGTTACCTAGTCTCAGGTATTCTATAATAGTGACATAAAATAGATTAAGACACTGCATTTTACTCTTCCTTCTCTCACATTTTACCTTTTAATGTCACACTGAACATCTTTTTATAATTTGCATTCCTTAACAAGCATTACAGTTTTACTTTGGTGGAATTCTATGTTATACAAATATTAAATACTATGTAGAGGGTTACCATAACTATTGCCAACAGTGACAGCCATGCCATGCTTGGAGGCATGTAGTTAGTCGTATTCTAATCACTAAACGTGTGGAATAATGTCTCTCTAAGAACATTTTATATACTGATGCTTGAAAAAAATAATGTGTGCTGAGCATCACCAGCAAAATAAAAAGCTCTGTTGTAGAGAAATTTTACATTACAACATGGGTTTTCAAAAGGAGAGACTCACTGCATACATTATTTTTAATTTAGAATAATTAAAGCATTATATATATAAAAGCAGGTAAGTATAACTTAGAGAGGAGGCAAATGTCAATATTTTAATATTGTAAACTGTAGATATCTTTAAGAAAAACAAGTCAGCTTTTTCCTTGTTTTCAGAACAACTTGAAATGGTTTTTATGTAATGTAACATCATTACTGATGACTTATTTCTTAAGTTAATAGGAATGCACTCTCCTGGTAGGTTCAAATTGCTGTCATATATAAATGCTTTTAGCTCTTTGCTTTCATGCCATCATGTTTATGCACCTTCAGCAGGCTGCAGCACTTTGTGCTTATTTAGTTTTCTTAAGTGGCCCTTAATTAACAAATGGTGAGATATCTCTTCTGTAAAGTGAGATTTAAGCTAATATCTTAATGAATTTATGCTAGAAAATGGCACTTCACAGAGGAATATTGTAAAGCTATTATTATTTAGTGCCATGATTGATGAATCAATCTCTAAGTAGACTTTAGAATGTTACCAACACATTTTTTCATGACCAGAAAGGACAGTAACAGGAAACTCTAGGAAGCACAGAAATAGGAATAAAGTATATGATGAGATAATGGGATATTGAAAAGAGATCATGTCTTGCTTAAAAAAGGAATCAAACTGCTTCCAAATAAATCATTACCAGCTATATTTGTGAGGAAGAGATTCATGTAATAAATAACTGTTACCTGGACTCTCCTGTTTATTGCTTGCTTGGAGAGGAAGAAATGAACCATGTATAGTGGAGACCATCCTTTTGCCCTGTCAGAATCTGTTGTAGTAGTTGGACCCATCTTTTATCATTCAATAAAAAGAGACTTCAGAAACAAGTTAGTTCAGTGTCCTGGTCTTTTGAACAGAGCGACTGTTTATCCGAAATTTCAAAGATTGCAGCCTTGAAAGCCACTGTTTCTTGGAATTGTGGGAACAAAACATCTGGATGGTGGGGTGAATAGTCCAATTCAATCAAAGACATTAGGAATTTCCTCACATGAGTACTGGGAAGAGATTTACATGTAAGGATGTTCCCAATATTCATCTTCCTCTGTTCAAGGCAACTAAGTTAATAAACAGTGACAAATAACTTAAAAATATACTTTAAATAATCCATCATCAATAAGGAACTGTGGTGTTCACATGGATTGATTTCTTCCACTAGTTAACACTGTGACCTGAATTAAGAATTATTGACTTAGGTAATGAATTAATTATTCCTTTATTTTGTCAAAGTTTAACAGCATATCCTTTAACCAGAAAATGAGCCTTCATTTCATTTTCCCTGTCCTTTTTCTTTGCACATCTTAAAATAAAGTATATGAAGTCTTTTATAATTTGAGATGGAAGTTTAAAACATCAAAGACTTTATGTTAAGTTTTATTATTATTATCATGATCAAGTTATCTAAGTCTACTGTGTCTGTATTCTTGCACATATTCCTGACCTATCTGAAGCATAATTGGGCTCATTACGCTCTATGCAAAGTACAGCAAAAATGAAGGAAATTTCCTCCCTCACTGAAGTAGTTGAAAAGAAACAATGAGCTTACTTTTTAATATTAAAAATTTTATAAATGAAGTATTTTTATCATTGATATTAACCATGTGTTTTCACCATGTTTTTTCTTATACATTAAAAATAATGTAGCTTTCAGCATTTTTTTCATTACTGGTGATTTCTGTAAAGTTATTTATATGTTTATGTAATGATTATTTGCACCCATCTGAGTTCTGGATTTGAAGTATCCTTGAAGGTGGTACCTAAATTAAATAATGATAATTTGGCTTTGCCTCTGTAACTTAACTATACCTTATAAATAGCTAAGATTTTATTATATAGATGTTTTATTATGTGTAACTATAATAGAATAAAACAGCAGAAGTTTTTGCAAGAACTTGGGTCTTTTCCTGAAAATTTTACCAGTTGACAACATTTCTACAGAATTGGAAATCAGTTCAACATTGCTCAATTATGGTATAGAAAACTAGGTCCAAATAAGTGCCCAGAGAAAGTGCATCCCACACAATCACAACAAAGAGCAGGACTGCTGGGTTGCATTGCTGGACTTCTATTTTCAATCCACACTAAAGGAATACGCATCAAGGAATAACATACTTTATTACTCTGAACATAGGTATCTAAAGAGTGATAATTCACACAGAGATGTGAGGAACATAGTTTTGAAGTATGGTGATAGAAAATATTACTTTTAAAACTGGACTCCTTTTAGTATCTCAGAATGGGATTTTGTAATGGTTTTTTGAGTTCTGTCATTTTCTTACTTTCTTGGCACTTCAGCCCTACATTGAGGGTATTTTAGGGCTTAAATGCTTTAAGATTGATAACAGTATAAGTTGTTTATGTTTTCCTCTTAAAAAGAGAAAAACTAGTTATAGTTTGCTGACTTGAGTTCCTTCCCTTGATTATTCTTCCTGAATATTCACACAAAATATGCCATACACTTCATGCCTTGTATGTTAATGAGATTAGATTACTATGAAATTGGTATGGGGAAAATTCTAAGTTACTCTTTAATATTCATCAATGAAAGAGAAGCAAAGAAACTCAACATCTGAAACTTTAAGAATGGTTTAAAATACTCTGGAAGATGCAAGTTTTCATATTTTAGAAATATTTAATAATCTTAAGTCCTCATATTTTCTTGAACTTATCTTTAAAAGAGTTCTATTTATACTTATGGAGTTTTAAAACTTTTATTATAGGACCAATAAACAAGATATGAGACATATTAATTAATTTATTTTCTTAAAGAGACTAATTTATCATCATACAGAGTCTGAGGCTAAAACTAACAAAGTCATATTTACATCTTCATTATTAGGCATCATGTGGAGAATGTCTTTATCGCAAAATGCATTTCCACCTAGAAACATCAGTCTCCAAAAGTTATCATAAAAAGCAAACACCAATGTAGAAAAATTAAATATTTCACTCTAAAACTATGTAACAATTGTTAATAAGTCTGAATAACTTTCTGGTATTTCATTTTTCAAATATGTCTCACAGGATAGTCACAATCTTACCTAAACGTGGAGGCATGACATAGATAACAATGTCTTTTTTTTTTTTTTTTTGAGACAGAGTCTCACTATGTCACCCTTGGTAGAGTGTTAGGATGTCACAGCTCACAGCAACCTCAAACATTTGGGCTTAAGTGGTTCTCTTGCCTCAGCCTCCCAAGTGCTGGGACTACAGGCACCCGCCACAATGCCCGGCTGTTTTCTTGTTGCAGTTGTCATTGCTGTTTAGCTGGCCTGGGCCAGGCTTGAACCCGCCAGCCTCGGTGCATGTGGCTGACGCCATAACCACTGTGCTACAGGCGCCAGCCATGGATCACAATGTCAAATGGAAAAGTATTCTGAAGTCTTGCAAAAAATTAAGTCACAAAAATCAGTTTTTTTAGTTCTGAGATTAGATTTTTATCAGATGCTGAGAGAAGAAAAACACTCCTAATTTACAGAGAAAAAATGCTGTAAATACTAATAGCAAGTAAATCAACATGTTTGTGTCAGTCTCATAGGGATGAATTGATATGGGTCCCAATAAATACTGCATATGTACTGGATTTGTGTTGCCCTGAGAGGTACTGAAATTTGGGGGTCCATTACTTTTACAGCAAGCAGGAAATAAACTTGTTCTTTGTTTGAGAAGGACATGTTATAACTCAAGGTTGCTTACTGGAAACCCAGACCTATGAAATGCAGGTAAAGTTGTCTGGACCTTGCATTCTTGGTACATCCAGTATGATGAGCAGGAGCTTGAAACTTCTATGAAGAAATGTGTCCCATTAGTCAGCAATAACCCACATACATGATGGTGTTCCCATAGGGTTACAATACCATATTTTTACTGTACTTTTTATGTATTTAGATATATTCAGATACACAAGTACTTACCATTATGTTATAATTGCCTACACTATTTAGCACAGTTATATGCAGTACAGGTTTGCAGGCTAAGGGTGATAAGCTGTATGTAGTACCATGTAGCCCAGGTGTGTACTATTCTATCCCATCTAACTTTGTGTAAGTATATTCTGGGATGTTCACAGAACAAAATTACCTAGGGATACATTTCTCAGAACATATTCCCATCATTATGTGATGCATGACTGTATGTATTATGTAAATACCCAGAAATATACAAAGTCTGACAAGTTTGAGAACTTGCCATTTGTGCCTATGCCATGGGCAGCATTGTACAAAGAAGCAAAATTTCATAATCTCAGTATATCAGTGTCTCCTAGTTGTCTTCTGTCAATGCGTGGTGGTGTCTTGATGAGTTGCATTTATTATTGTTGCTGTCTGATTCTGTGTGCTGTAGCGATAATGTCAAGAGTTTCGATTAGTGCAATGAGCGACACATATGTAGTGTTCTTGTTAAACAGCAAGAGTGGAGATGAAATCAGGAAAATTAGGCCAAGTTTTGGGGGATAATGCCATGGAGAAAACAGCAGTGTACAAATGTATTAAAGTTTTTTTCTGAAAGGAGAGACAGCATCACTGATGAAGAGAGGTCAGAGTGACCAGTCAGGAGCAGACTGATAAAAGCATTACAAAGAGTAATTTAATTGTATGTCAAAATCATCAGCTGACCATGAGAAACATGGCAGACCAAGTCAACATCAATAGAGAAACAGGAAAATATTTTTTTATGATACATTTTTTTAACTTTTTATTTATTTTTTATTTCAGATTAGCATGAGGGTACAGATGATTAGATACCTTGTTTGCATTTATTAGGTAAAGTCTATGTTATAGCTGAGCCCTTCACTCAGGCACATGTACTGTATACCCTCATATTGTGCCCATTAGGTGAGAAATTACCAGTCTCCCTCCCTGCTCTCCTCTCTCTTTTCCCTCTTACCCTTTTCCCCCTTGAATTTAATTGTGACTTTCTGTCACATGAGCCTATAGTTGTTTATCTATTGGTTTCACATTAGTATTACATACATTGGATACTTGCTTTCCTATTCTTGTGTTACTTCATGAAGACTTTTCTTCAACTCCATTCAGGTTAATACAAAAGGTGTAAAATAAACTAAAAATACATATAGAGAGGAATTAGCAGAAGAACCCTAACAACATGAAAATCAGAGCAGATCAACTCTCCCAAGATATTATAAGAAAGTTATAGCTGACAATAACACCCATAAAGAGATAGTTGAAATTACAGAAATAGAATTCATAAAATGGATGACAGATAAGATTAAGGGAATTGAGGAGAAGATGGTAAAAGAAATTCAAAGTCCAAAAATTGTCTCAAAAATTCAGTGAAATTAAAGACAAAGTCACCAAGGATCTGGACATAATTATGAATGATATAGTAGAGTTTAAGAAATTGAAAGAAGCATTCAAGGAGGTGCAAAACACAGTATCGATTTGGGTGATAAAATAGGAAATAGAGAAGAAAGAATCTCAGAAATCAAAGATAAGACTTTTGACCCACCCAAATTATTCAGGGAAATAGGAAAATATCAACTGAAAATCTTGGCCAACAACTCACACTCCTTCATTGTGACAATATAAGGTCAATGTCAGTTAGGTTCATCAACTCATCCTAGGAATCAAGTGGCACATCTCCTTATTGAACATCACTATGGTCACCTTTGAAGTCCTCCCCCTGGGAAGATATGTGCTGACTCCAGTGCCTACTCCAACTCTACTCTTCAATGAAAAATTGAAACCCTTTTGTCTGGAATGGCCATCAGAACTGTCACTTTGTTACCTCCATGCCCTGAAAATAATCAAAATGTCTTTTTTTCAATATTTCCTTTATTTTCAGGTAAAGAAAAACGTCACTGGGAGTCAGATCAGATGAGTAAGGAGAGTATTCTAATACAGTTATCTGTTCACTGGCTAAAAACTCCATCACAGATAGTGCCATTTGAGCTGGTGCATTGTTGTAATGCAAGAGCCACACATTTCTCATGTAAGTTTATTTTAGTTAAGATTTTCCTGTGTCTCTATCAATGGTTACTTGGTCTGGAATACTTTTCACAGTCTATGATTTTGACACATAATTTGATGAATTTTTCTTTTTTTTTCTTTTTTTTAATTACATCATAGGAGTGTACATTAATACTATCATGGGGTACAGTGTACTGTTTCTGTGTACAATTTGAAATACTTTCATCCAACTGGTTAACATAGCCTTTATTTCTTTTTCTTAGTTATTATGTTAAGACATTTATATTCTACAATTAAAGAGATTCGCATGTAGCCTTATAGGATGAACCATGGGCGTAATCACACCAATCACCCTCCTTCCCCCTACCCTCCCCTTCACTCCCCTCCCTCTCCCCTCTCCCTGGGCTAAAATTGGGTTATAGCTTTCCTATGAAAGCTGTAAATTAGTTTCATAGTAGGGCTGAGTACATTAGATACTTTTTCTTCCATTCTTAGGATACTTTCCTAAGAAAAATATTTTCCAGCTCCATCCATGTAAACATAAAGGAGATAAAGTCTTCATCTTTCTTAATGGCTGTATATTATTCAATAATGTACATATACCACAATTTATCGATCCATTCATGGATCGATGGGCTCTTGGGCTTCTTCCATGACCTAGCAATTATGAACTGGGCTGAAATCAACATTCTGATACAAATATCTTTATTGTAGTGTGTTTGTTGGTCTTCTGAATATATACCTAACCACCCCGACTTCCCTTCACCAATGATACTTTCTCTTCCTTCACAAATACATTTGCTGAATTGGTACACTGCCATTTTCTTAATGGCATTATCCCCATAAACTTTGACTAAAAAGTCCCTGATTTCACATCCACTCTTTCCAAGTGTAACAACAAATTTAATATTTGTTGCTCTAATTCAAGTTCTGACATCCTTGCAGTGGTACACGAAGGCACACAACAATAATGAATGCCTAATATTCAGCAAGATACTGCCACAAACACAGTTGTAAGACACTGATATGCCAAGGTTATGAACCCTTACCTAAGTTTTTGTACTGTCCTACCAAGTAAGCAAATGGTGGAAAGTTCACTATCATAATTGTCAATCCCCCCACACCCTAGATCACATGGCATTCATCTCAACTTAGAGGGAAAGGTGGAATGAAATTGACTCCTTTCTTTCAACCAGTAAAGAAATAAGTGTATTGAAACACCCTCCCTTCTCACCTGATCTGGCCCCTACTGACTTTTTTCTTTACCCACAGATAAAGGAAATATTGAAAGGAAGACATTTTGATGACATTCGGGACATCAAGGGCAAAATGACAAGCGCTTTGATGAAAGAGTTTCAGAAAAAGAGTTCCAAAATTGCTTTGAAGGGGAGGCTAGGTGCTGGCATCAGCACCTAGCTTCCCAGGGCAGGTACTTCAAAGGTATCTGTAGAGATATTCAGGAATGAAGTATGTATCATGCTTTCTAGGATGAGTCATGAACTTAACTGTGATCTATTTGTTTCAATAAATCAGTCACATATATTAGTAAATCATTTTAACTTCTTTCCACATGGAAAGTGATCCCTCTTAATGGATAATGTAAAACTAATTTATTATCCCTTCTTCACTCATTTATGCTCTACAATAAAGCTAATGAAAATGGATAAAATTTGCTCCCAACTCAGGTGTTTAGTGATAAAGAATATGCATACTGTTATAACATTGCAAATATTTAGAGCTAACTCATTATTATCATTACCATTATATGTTCCCCATTTTTTCCAAATAATTGTTTTGGATTGCTTTTAGAATCAAATACAAGTTCATACATGCACATTCACACAAATATACACACAGAAGGCATTTCTTAATTTTTCTCAACAAACATTCTTTTTAATTAGAAAACCTCTATATGCTTGATAACTGAATTATTTACCACTTAAGTCTTGGAATTTTTCCAAAAGGAAAAAAGTTCCAAGAGAAATTATTTATGCCACTAATGAAATGTGTTTTAAACACAGCTTAGAAGGTGAACTACAAAATATTGAGAGGAAGCATCATTAACCAAAGAGTAGAGATGCTAATATGTCTCTTGGTACAACAGTAGCCAAGAACGTTTATAGATTTATTTAAATGTTTTTAAAATAGATTCATATTATACTTAAACAGTATAAAGTTTTAAAATAGATGTTTAAAAAAACAGATTCATATTAAACTTAAACAGTGTAAAAATTAAAAAAATTAAAAGTGGTATTTTACTGATGCAAATTAGATAGCAGTTATGTAAATTATTTCTAATACAGAAAGCTTAATTTTAGATAGTCAAACAATTGGTCAGTTTTACCCAAAATTGTGCCTTTGACTCACAGAACTTTATACTGGGAAAGACTTATGAAAGCACATCTTAATTTCACATTAGTTTCAGAAGGATAAACAAAAGAGGTTAAAATGGCTTATATATAGTAAGATTTATTTATAGTAAAGTAGAAAATTAACAGCAAAACTAGTAGCTGCTTCTTTCATTTTCTAATCTGAAATTTTTTTTCCATTTTTATTAAATCATAAAGAGGTGATCATGTATACATTAATGAATTTATGGAGTACAATGTGCTGATTTCATATATAATTTGGAATGCTTACATCATACTGGTTAATATATCTCTCTCCTCATTTACTTAATTATTGTGATTAGACAATTTATACTCTATATTTAACAGATCTGATATGTACGCTTGCAATATGCACCATAGATGTGATCCCACCATTCACCATCCCTTAAAGTGACCTCCCTCTCCCTTCACATCTTCCCTCCCTCCTTCATCTTGGGCCATAGTTGATCTATTCTTTCACATGAAAGTGTAACAGTGCTGAGTACATTGGATATTTTTTCCTCCATTCTAGGGATACTTTACTAAGTAGGATATGTTCCAGGTCCATCCATATAAATATAAAAGAGATGAAGTCTCTATCTTTTTTAAGGCTGCATAATAATATTCCATGGTATACATATACCATAATTTATTAATCCATTCATGGGTTAATGGGCACTTGGGCTTCTTCTGTGAGCTGGCTATTATGAACTGAGCTGCAGTGAACAATCTGGTACAAATTAAACTTTACCTGGACATAAAATTTTATTGATTTGTAAAAATGTACCAAAGTTTCAACTAGAAGGAATAGAGAAAATATTGACTTCAGAAGATTAAATGTACATAAATCATTGAAGCGCCAATAATATTGACAAATATTTACTGCTAAACACTCTTCTAAACAATTTATATATATAAAAGCTTATTTTATCTTCACTAGATATACATGCTTCTTATTATCATTTTTCAAATGAGAATTGCAATTTTATGCAAACCATATGACTTCAGAGCAAGTATTCATAGCCATTAAGGCATGCATTAATGCACAATTTAAGACTTAGAGAAATGTCTGAAAAATAATTTTACACTTCTTATGCATGTTGTGTCTGATTCATCTCAACCCAGAGGGAAAGGTGGGAAGAAATTGACTCCTACAATTTTCTCCATCTGGAAGAAATTCTCCTGCACATTGTAGCAGTTCCTAGACCTAGTAGACATGAATTAGGAGGAGTGACTTTAGGCAAACACTGTAGTAGATCTGAAATAATGTACCCAAAATGTATCATTTATTTTTGAAACCCTCTAGGAAATCATTCACAACCATAATGTAAAGGTAAATAGGTAATCAAAAAACTAGGATTATACAAAAGGATGACCATATTCCTAACCTAATTAGTTTTTTATTAAGTATCCAAGTCTAGATGATTGAAGTGTCCTTCAAGCACTGACTGAAGAAAATATTATGTGTTCCTGCCAGTTAAAAATACAGTTCCTTTTCACCAGGTGTATTAAGCTAATTTTTCATTTCTAGATAAGCTCTTATACCTACACGCCCAATTTCTAATGATTTTTATTGATCGTAGAGCAGAGACATGATGAAATGCGATTGAGAAATGTGCATCATTTCTAATAAGTAGATCAAGTGTGTTTGGACTTTTTCCTATTTCCACTACACGGCCTTTCTCCTTATCCTTTATCAGTAAATCCCTTGTGTACATCACTTTGGAAAAGTCTGGTTGTCTTTATATCAAACACATAGTATGTTTATAACTTGGCCTCAGGCTGACTTAGGTGCCAGCTAGGGAAAACCACTTACCCTCTTTTTTTAGTTGTGTAAAAAGGGATAAAAACTTAAGTTATTGAGTGTGATGATTTAGTTAATGCCTCTCAAGAACTAAAGAAATTCTAAAAAGTACTGGTTGATGGAGGAATAGAAATTTGTGGATGCAACAGTTCAGTTCTCCACCAGCACTTTAGACAATAAATACAATATTACAGATCTCTTTCCTTTCCAGCATTTGTTGTTCTCAGGAGATAATGCTTTACTTTTACTTACAAGAAAGCTATTAAGAGTCAGTCATGTATTTACACTTTCCAAATAGTTTTATTGGAAGATTCTTAAAACCATATTTGCATTTGAGGTACACTGCAAATTTTAGTTATTCTATAAAGTTATGTAGGATAATCTTTGTAGAATAGTGTTAAAGGAGAAAAGATAGCAAAAAATTGAACTGCACTTTGCTATGATGTTGTATACTCTATTATTATTATAATAAAAGTGCAGAATTTCTTAAGTATTATCTCTTTGAAAATTTTCCTACAAATTTACTACCTTAATTATTATAGAAAGTAATCTTAATTCAATTATTTTAGTTGAGTAGCAAGTGAATACCAGCCATTAGGGATACAAGTTTATTATGTACTTGAAGATTGGAATACTTTATTTAAGAATTATTATTATTTATTTACAAGCATTGGATTGCATATAACACAGGATGTGGTCACTTTTAGATCGCTGGGTTAAAGTATTTTTATATTTTGCCCTAAAGAGTTATAAACATTATGATGTACATTTTATTGCCGCATATTCTACAATTTCTTGTCATGCAGAACTGCTGAGTTTTTAAAGGAGTAAATTAGTGTTTAAATGCTATTTGTTTTATGTTCTTGCTGATAGAGAACACAGCAGATAGTATTGACTATTCTGGGTTAATTTCTTTCCTTATTTCATCATTTTCTCTCAGACCTATTTTTTCCCTTAATGTATTTGCTACATTACTCTGCTTCTCACAAAGAACACATGACAAAAATGGCTATAATGTTGTTCAAATCAGATACTGATATTCTTAATAGAAATATGTACTTTCTTCTGTATGGAGGCCTTCTTATTTCTTTTTCTTGTTTATATGAATTATAAAAGCCTTCTTTTTCTCTTATTTATATGAATAATAGTTCTTTTGCTTTTTCTACTTATACATTCACCATTACAAAATTTTTACCACTCAGAAGACATCCTATTAGTCTATAAGATTTCATGTATGATGGTTATCTTAGAATTACTAAACCCATTCATTAATGATGTACTTGCTAAGATTCTTCATAACATAAGGAAATCCACATGTATTAACATTATATCTTTTATGTCATTTAATTTTGTGAAAACTTAAAGCCACATATAAAAAGGTACTTTTAATATTTTGAAACATTACGAGTCATAAAGTACCAATGTGTTTTCTTAAATAACTACTTTGTAATTGAATAAATGTTAGTAAGTGAATCATTGAATAAAAAGTAATTTGGATTCAGCAAGACACAGGTAAAAGTGAGATTTTGGGTTTCATCCACACTTTCATTTTCTAACATTTTGGCCTTGTGGTCATTATTTAAATTATCTCTGCTTCAGTTTCATCATCTATAATGGAGATTAGTAATAACTACCCTAAACATTTAGTGTGAATTTTAAGTGAGATAATGTCCACAAAGCAACTAGCACAGTATTATATTCAGTAAATCTTCCACAAGTAATATCTCATTTAGACACACATTTATTTACATTTAACAAATATTTGTTGAGTGTTACCTATATATTAGTTACCATATGGCATGTTGAACACTAAGAAATATTAAATCCTATAAAAATTAGATCCCATTAAAATGTATTGGCTTTAAAATGTATTGTGATGACAGCTTAATAAAAGTATAAACTGATATTCTATCAGCTACACATAGAAAGAAAAAATTTCTGTCCTCTCAAAAAATACCTTATATCTGCTGAACATTATTTTTTATCATGTTCATGGATTAAGAGGAAAAGGCAAATTATAGAAAATGATTCTGCAGAACGTATGAGAACTAAAAAGGTAAGAGAATTAAAATATATAGAAAATGGGAGGTTAAAAAATGAAAGAAGGAAAATAAATTTGTTTTATATTGATTCTTTTTTCAAGTCTAATCCATAAAGTGGTCTGTTTTCAATACTGTGCTGGAACAAGCTTTACTAGCTCACAATACCTGATTTTAAATTTGCACAAACTTTATGAGCCCAGATATTCAACACAGGCACTACAAAAATAAAAATACATACATTTGTAATTGGTGCTGAGGCTAAGAAATTTCAGTTTAATGAATAGAATTTCTACAATGTGATAAGTAGTTGACCAACAAATCACATGTTAGATTTAATGACAATAAATTTAGAAACATATCTTGAAATAAATGGAAAATCAAACAACAATAACCTTCAGCAAAATGTGTTTTAACACCAGAAATCGATCAGAAAAGAGTGACATCACCAAAAAATTTGGCTAGAGAACTCCAAAAAACTTTTCTTCCACTAATGAATGTGAGGATTATCCTAAAAAAACTAAAACAATTATCTTTTTCTGAACCCTGGAATCTAATTAAAAATTGCAACATTTAGTGGGAATGATACATGAAGAAAGAAAGGGTTAGCTAAATTTCAATAAGAAAATATCATGACATTATTATTTCAACTACCTATCATTCATTGCTCCTGATTATAAGTGTTATAACCTTAAAAAAAACACCCATTGTTTGCCATCATTTATGGCACTAAGTGAAATTAATAATGGGAGACATTGGCCAGTATTTCTGGTACATCATGGTGGACCTGGATGGGGCAATATACACCTTGTCCTTAAAGAAGAGAAATTCTATGTTACTGTCTGTCTGGGGACATCCCCAAAATCCTGCTTAGAGGCTTGTCTATTTTGCAGTCCTCAGAACTTCTCTGGATTGCAGCAATCTAGCCAGTGGCATTAGTTAAAGCGTTTAAAAGCATACACTAGCCACAGCTGCCTGAGACAGTAAACCCCAGGAAGAAAGATGTTGTCCATAGCCACAATATGTACAACAGCCAAAGTCCATAAACAACCCAACTATCTATTAACTGATGTATCAATAAACAAAAAGTGGCATACCAATATAGTAGAATATTATTCAGCAATAAAAGTTATCTCAAAGGTCATTAGTAAAGTCATCACATGAGGAAAATGGGAAAATATAGCTAAGTGTACCTCTATTTACAGAATAGCCACTACAAAATTTTACAAAGAGATAGCCAACACATAGAGAACATTTTAAATATTTTCTAATGAATATTTTGTAAAATTTTGTAATGAAATTTTATAAATAAAGGTACATTTAGCTATAATTTTATCCATGTATGGTGACTTTATAAATAACCTTTGGGGCACCCTGTATTGATACCTGCCATGAAAAATAGACCTTAAAATTTTATGCTAAGTAAAAGAATCTAAAATTCAAATATCATACATTGAATAATTTAATGTATATAAAATATCCAGAATAGTTACATTCATAAAGACAGAAACCAGACTAGTGCTTGCCAGGGGATGCAGACAGAGATAAATTGGTAATGGCTACTTAATGGGTATGAGTTTCATTTGGCATCATGAGACTGTTTAGGAACTAGAAACTATAGTAATTTCCTAGTACCCCATCCAAAGAAAAAAATACAATAAGAATTTCTGTCATTTCAGTAATACAAGTTTTATTTTCTCAAAATGACTAAATTTAAACTACATATTCCCTGTCATACAGACTATTTATTTTTAGCATTTTTCTATCATAATTTGATCGATTACCTGCCATCTTAATTTTTTCTTTTTAACTTATCAGGAAAATTTTTAACTTCACTTATTTATTTCTCTAATTTCCAGATATTCTAATTTAATGACAAATTACTTTGTCAACTTGTAATATGTTTGATTTCCTCTCCTAAATATAGTCCACAAATTATCATCATAATTCCTTATATATTGGATGCTATTTAACAATGGGTTATTGAGATAAACTGAAGGTTTTAAATGCTAGATACTGTTTTTCATTGGTTTTAAAACTAAATAGTAACATGGTCATAATTAACATTGTATTTTATAGGCACATAGAGGGGTCAATGGAAAATAATAGAGATTTTGTTTTATAAAGTTTAAATCTATTACTTATGTGGATAAAGACAGAAACTATTCAAGAAGTCATAGAAGCAAACTAGAATAAATATTCTTTTTTTTTTTTGAGACAGAGTCTCATTATGTTGTCCTCAATAGAGTTCTGTGGTGTCACAGCTCACAGCAACCTCAAACTCTTGGACTTAAGCTATTCTCCTGCCTCAGCCTCCCAAGTAGCTAGGACTAAAGGCGCCCACCACAACACCTGGCTATTTGGGTTTTTTTTTTTTTCATTGTTGTTGTAGTTATCATTGTTGTTTAGCAGGCCTGGGCCAGAATCAAACCTGCCAGCCCAGGTGTATGTGGTCAGCGCCCTAACCACTGACCTATGGGTGCTGAGCCTAGAATAAATATTCCTTAATATTAACGTGCTGTGTTCTCTCAGTTTCTCTGAAAGTATATTTACTTGCAAAACAAATTAATGTGTTTGCTGCATTTGTAACTTACTTAGATATATGGTACTATCAACCTTGGAAAACACTCAGTTAACAACTTAATCTGCCTCTCCAAATTCAAGATACTGTAATTTCCTTAAGCATTGTTTTGTCATTATGTATGTTATCATCAAGAGATATCTTATCACTCCATAAAGGCTGATCCTAAACTGCTATACAGTGGTAGTTTTCCTTTCTTCCCTGAAGTAATATGTGACTGAGGTAGCTAGAAAACCATATTTTTTTTATTAGCACAACAGTTATATGATTTGTATAGACTAATAGGGCTTAGAAAAGTTTACCAATACCAATACTTACTTGGTTTTACACTTTTAAAAAATAAAATTTAGTTTTTTAAAGGTATGTGATAGCATAAGGGATTGCTTCTTTTTTCATTCTGAGTTATTGGAAATAATCTCCAAATAAATAAATATTTCTTCTATATAAAGTGATTACTTAGCTATTTAACTTAGTATTTTAAGAAAACTGTCCTAGTAGTCACTTGTTCAATCAACCGTTTTATGGAATAAAAGACTGAAGATTAAAAAAAAAATCATACTTTAAAACACAGTTTCCACTCATATATATTCAAACATAAAAGTTGGGGAAAATTATGGTTTCTATAATTTCCAGAAATCTAACCCAAGTGAACGCATGTTAAAAATAATTGATAAGGGGTGTCACCTATGGCTCAAAGGAATAGGGTGCAGGCCCCATATGCCAGAGGTGGCAGGTTCAAGCCCAGCCTCAGCCAAAAAAAAAAAAAAAAGATAAAATTTTAAAAAATGATAAAACTGGTTCATTTTAATATTCTATGGAAGATTGGGGTTTGATACTATTGTTTCTGTGCAAAATTGGATAGGGAGGTAAGTGTGCCTATCACAGCTCTGTCTGCTTTTGCTATTTCAGCTCCTTATTGTTTTAAACATTGTGCTTCATCCTTTAACACATCCAGACATTTTTGTAGGTTAAAAACAAGAGGGTTTGTAAACAGAAACCATACTTATGGTCTGTCAGTATCATAACCCCAGATTTCTGGTAGTTTTTCCTATAAAATCTTAGCAAAAAAATTCTTTTGAGGGACCTTGTTTGCCATTTTTGTTTCATTACTCTCCATGTGAGTTGATAATGTAGTTGAGAGGGAGCTTAGTACCTGAGATCTGATTTTGGAAGAAGCGGGAAAAATTGAGCAAAAATTAAAGAGCCCTGCAGAAAAATAATAATATTTATTTAATATATAAATGTATGTATTGTAGTCAATATATACATACATATGAAAGTATGTGGGGCTATACAAATGAATCAGTGTATTAGTACCTACAAGGTCTGAGCATTAAGTTTGTAAACTTGCCACCACATGCTAACATTGGCAGGACTGTACAAACAATTCAGTAAGGCTTTATAACCTTTGTATACAAGTATCTCACAGTTGTGTTTGTGTCAATGTGCAGCAGTGTCTTGCTAAGTGACATTTGTTATTGTTGTGTGTATTGTGTGCTGTCACAAGAACATTGGAGCTTGAATTAGAGTAATGAAAAAACATTCATAAATTTCCTGTTACATTTGGCAAGAATGGAAATGAAAACAGGGATATGTTATTCCAAGTTTATGAGGACAATGCCATGAAGAAAATAGCAGTGCACAAATTGATTAAATGTTTTTCTGAAGAGAACAAAAGCATCGCTGATGCTGAGAGGTCAGGGTGGCCATTAATGAGCAAAACTGATGAAAACACTACATAAATTGATAAATTATGTATTAAAATCACTGGATCACTGTGAGAAGCCTAGAAGACTAAGTAAACATTGATAGAAAAATAGGAGACTCTTAGCTGAAAGTCTCGGTATAAGAAAGATGCGTCTCTTGCATCACTACAATGCACCAGCTCATGAGGCACTGTTTGTTATAAAATTTTTAGCCAGTAAACAAATAATTGTACTTGAACACTCTCCTACTCACCTGGTATGTCCCCCAATGACATTTTTCTTTACCCAAAGATAAAGGAAATATTGAAAGGGAGACATTTTGATGATATTCAGGACATCGAGGATAATACAATGACAACAGCTTTGAAGGTCCTCCCAGAAAAAGAGTTGCAGGATTGCTTTGTAGGGTAGAGTAGGTGTTAACGTTGTTGCATCAGTCTTGAAGGGAGTACTCTTTTTTTTTTCTTTTTGAGACAAAATCTCACTATGTTGCTGGCAGTAGAATGCCTAGGAACCACAGCTCACAGCAACTTTGAACTCTTTGTCTTAGGCAATTCTCTTGCCTCACCCTCCCAAGAAGCTGGGACTACAGGCTCCTGCTACAATGCCTAGCTATTTTTTTGTTGTAGTTGTTATTGCTGTTTGGCAGGCTGAGGCTGGGTTCGAACCCACCAGCCCCAGTGTATATAGCTGGCACCCTAGCCCCTGAACTACAGGCACCAAGCCTGAAGTGAGTACTTTGAAGGTGACCAGAGTGATGGTCAGCAATGAGGTTATGCAGCATTTTTTATAGGATGAATTTGTGAACCTAAAGTCATTCCTCATAGATCAATCCTTTAAACTGTTTATTGAAATCATAGAACTTTGGCACTAGAATTTAAATCAATAATCCAAACTACCTTAGTTACAATGAAAGAAACTGATTTTGGGTTATGTTAAATAATTTGTGCAAAGTCACATATGAAGATTATTAGCAGTGATAGAACTAAAATCTTCTAATTTTCTTTTCAGAAATCTGCCATCAAGATTTGAAAGTACAGATTGTAGAATTTATCCAGTCAAGGAAGCAATATTGATTTAAAGAAATAGGCATATCCTTATCTACATTTTCACATGTTAGCTGTGGAAAAACAGGTTACTGACCTGTCCATTGTTGTCTTTCTCTGTCTGTAACACACTCCTTCAAGGTGTTCTCTATTGCTTGGAAGATCTGCCAAAGAAAAAGTCCTTCACTAAAATGTAGGGAATAGTTATCAATTACTCAAAAGGTAGGATGAGGAAAGCATATAAATATTATAGGATATAATATCAAGAGCCAATGGTACTGATGTGACTCACAGATGTGAAGAATTACATTTCTATTTTTTAAACAATGTTTATCAAACAACAGGCTTTCCAAGAAGAAATTTCCAATTAGCTAGTAAAAACATAATTATTTAATTGTTCACTTGCTGCTACACTGTTTCTCATTCTAACTTCACACATGAAGACATTTAGAAAATTTGAGAAAAAAAATGATAGTATTTTGTCTTGTCTAGACAGATAGAAACAACCAACAAAGCACAATTCCCATGATTTTTCTTGCCTATCTTATTAATATCTTTTAAGGGAGGTTCAAGTTGACTGACTAAGGACATCTGATACTTGCTGCTTCTACAAAGAAGAACCAAAATGGCAAGAAGATTATCACACTTCAATTAGATCATCTATTCATCACTGGAATTGAACAAAAGAGCCACCTAAATCAAGAAAGGAGAGACAAGTGAAGCAGTTTGTTGGTCAGGGTCTGCTGTGAGCCTAGAGAGGCTCCTCAATGCAGGGAAAACATAGGCAAGAGACCCCAGCAAACGAAATTCCTGTCTCAGCTCTTGTAATTGCAGCCATAGGACAGCCCCTTGCACCTTGCTGTTTCTAAGACCAGCAGAGGACGATGCCTGGAGACTGCGTAACGCAGTTAGTTCCAGAAAGAGCACTCATGTCGGATACCATCACCCTCTTAGTTCTGAGCAGCTGCCCTAAGTTTACATTTTGAGAACCCAGCCCCCACAGACTACACAACAGTTCCTACATAGCCACATCCCTGGAGCTCCACTAACATCCCATGTGCAGTCACCAAGGGCCAAAGTGTATGATATTGTCAGTGACCCCACGGCACCCAGAAATACAGCCATCACAATTTTTATGTGTGCTAAGCAACTGTATCTGTGGGCTATAGCTGTAAGGACAAAGGCATGAAAAAATAATATACTCTCTGGCTGCCTGCTTATGGCTGCTGCCACTGAAAGAAAGCAAGCCCATCTTCCCAGTAGCAAACCACAATGCAACTTCTGTTGCCCCCTCCTGAGTATTTCACAGGGTAGCCTAGTGTTCACTGCACCCCTGTATACCACAGTGACTGCATGCACTATTGTGGGACCTGAGGCCAGGTTCACCCAGCATGGCCCTCTCCCTACGCAGTGTCCAAGCATGCTGTCTGAGAGCTTGGGGATCGCCCATCCCAGTCCACCATTGTTAGCACCTGAGCACTCATTTCAAGGATCTGAGGATGACTCCTCTCAAACTGCTGTTACCATCACAGTTGCCATTTGCCACTGTGGGCCGGGGTATTGCCCACCAAGACTGCCACAGCCTCTCTCTACATCAGTGCCGACCACTTGGGACTTATAGGGTTGTCACACCACTGCTACTGCCATAGCTCATGTCATACCTGTTCCCAGAAGCCTAAGTACCTGCCTGACATACTGCTGCCACCAATAACACATGAGAAATCTGCCTGGAGGCCCAAGAATTGGCCTGCCTGGACCCACTAACACTTGGTGCAGTCACACCACCCTGGGGTCCAAGGACAAGAACACTCAGCCAATTATTAGCACTGCTAGACTCGACAATTGGCCCATGTGGCATCCCTATTCCCAGCAAAATTTCACAACAGCCTCCACCAAAAACCACACCCCAAGGCACTGAGGAAATCATCTATACCACTGACCCTGTTTGTAGCCAAAAACATCATGTGGAGACTACAGCACCGTACACAAGAATCCAAGGAAAAGTACCTTGCTCAGTCAACACTATAGATGTATATTTTTAAAAAAATTCTTCCATATAAAAGCAAATATAAAAAATTGGAAGGAGTGACTGTTACTCCAATATGCAGATATCAGCTTAAGGACACAAGATACATGAAAAAGCAAAGACATGGATGTCCTCTAAAGAAACACGATAATATTCCAGCAATGGACTCTAATGACAAAACAATTATGAAACCTTGGAAAAATAATTCAAAATATTAACATGAAAGGAGCTGGATGAGATATATGAGAACATAAACAATACAAAAAAAATCAGAGGAACAGTTCAGGATATCAATGAAAACTTATCAAAGAGATAGATAGCATAAAAAAGAACCAAACGGAATTCCTAGAAGTTAAGAATTTATTGAATTACATATAAAATATACTCTAAAACTTTAATAATAGACTGGTAATCAGAACAGAGGAATTCAGAATTTGAAGATAGGTTCTTTGAAATAATCCAGCTAAACAAAATAAGGATAAAAGATGAATAAACAAAGCCTAAAGAGATGTCAGACATCACAAAGTGACCAAATAGTTAGCTGAGCTTTTATAAAACAACTAATTTGAATGTTTTGTCACACGGTTGTTTTTATTTTTCACACAGCTTATTAATTTCCATTTATTTAGTGTCTGTTACTTTTTTTTTGTTCCTTTGGTTATGTTATGTTTCCCTGATTGTTCTTGATGTTTGAGGCTATGTGTTGGTGTCTATACCTTTGAAGAAGAAGAGACTTATTCTAGTCTTCTTAGATTGACTTAGTCCGAGAAAGCGCTTCACCATTTGGCTTCTCCAGAGATTCTGGTTAGGTTTTTTGGTGTGGTCTGTGGACACACTTGCTGATGGAATCCTCAAACGCTGGCTTGGTGCTGGGGTCAGCAGGTGGATGGGCCTAGGTTCCAAGACTGGGGCCTGGAAACTGAATCCACTGGAATGTACCAAAAGCCTCAGTCCATGAGCACTGGCCTTGGTCCCGTGGCTACTGGGGCTGTCCCAGAACCTGGGTCTGTGGGGGCCACCCTGGGACTAGGGCCTATACCATGGATCTGATGAAGCATGGGTTTACAGGGTCCAATGTGAAGAGTGGGAATGCATGGACTATCTAAGCACTGGACAGACCTAAAGCCTGTGCCCGAATGAAGGGTTCCTGTGAGCTGAATTGGCTCTGGGGGGCATGGGGCCTGGGGCTGCAGGGGCCTTCCTGGAACCTGAGTATATGACTAGGACTGCAGTGGCCAGATTGCTGCAAAGGTGGGCCTGAAGTGCAGGGCACTATTGTTCATTCCATTGCTTGTGAAACAAAAAGCAAACAAACAACACAAAAAGCAAAATACAAACCATAACTACCATTGAAATGCCATTTAGTCTATATTCTTTGCATATGTATCCATTGCAAAAATGTGTTGAATTAGGGGAAGACAATGAACAATAAGGTGTTCTCCTTCCTGTGTTTGAACCATTAAAAATGAAACTCTTAGAAAATGCCTGAGAAATATATCTAAAATACAATAAGCATACCAAATTACAGACATGGTGTTTTCTGATGTGATATGGATGTCTGGCCCTCCAAATCTCATGTTGAAATTTGATCCCCAGTGTTGAATGTGGGGCCTGGACAGAGATGTTTGTGTCATGAGGGTTGATCCCTTATGAATGTTTTGGTGCTTTTCCATAAAATTGATGCTTTATGAATTTTGCTTTATATTAGTTCACTTGAGAATTGGCTGTTTAAGAGCCCAGCACCACCTCTTCCTCTCTTATTCCCTCTCCTGCAATGTGATATACCTGCTTCAGGTCTTCCACCTTGACTGAAGCTCTCGGAAGCCCTCACCAGAGCAGAGGTTGGTGCTGTCTATACTTGTACAGTCTGCAGGACCCTAAGCCTAATAAACCTCTTGTCTTTATAAATTGGCCAGCCTCAGGGATTCCTTTACAGCAATGCAAAATGAACTGACACGTTTACATTTAAGAATTCCAATTTATTAATTTATTTATTTCTTGCCAAGTAACGAAGTAAAAAACTGTGATAATTATTAGGTAAAATAATTTAAACAAAAACTCAGAAGCTGTTTAAATTTAAGTTGGTGGGACAATGTTAGTGAAATTAAAAGAATAAACTATCACTTTTAATACACCAGAAAATTTCCTAAAAGAAGCAACCTAGAGAAATTTCTGACTCAAAAATCTTGGGCTCAACAGCACTTACTGAAAATTATAATGAGAAAAGGACATTCAAACGTCAGACAGTGTTCCATTTGCTCATTCCCCTATCAGCACTCTGACTCGGAAGGTTTAGGAACCTGCAACAGTGAGTCACCCCTTCCTGTCACAGTGGATGCTGTACCCTTCTCTGTTAGCTGTGTACACTGAAACTCAAACACTCAAGATGTGTTTGAAGTATACAGTGAAGCGCTCCAAGTGATTATTAGAAGTATTTATGCTAGAGGTAATTACCAAGTGAAAATACTACCTTCAGTATTGTTAAAGTAATCTTCAATTAATTGGAGTGATCAATCTGAGCAATTTCCTTTATTTTTAATTGAAAGGGTTTCTCAAGTTTGAAGTCTATGAAGTAGAAAGCAACAAACTTCAGAATCATATAAGGGAAGATAGGTTGCATATGCTTCTGATTCTGAAATTGTTACACTGTAATTTTCAACGCTGGACTACTTTTTCTTTGTTCCAGCATTTCTCAAGTCTCTATTCTCTTTAATGTAGTTTTGTGTCTTCAACTATCTTGTTATGGCAAATTTCTCAATATCTGTCCTTTATGATCCCATTTATTTTTATGATTTCAGACACTTTATTGCACCTTTAAAATTATTCTTTTTAAGTTTGGAAGTTGGAGTATGGTTTGATATTTATTCTCTCTTAGTTTCCAAAAAACAACTGTCAGAAAATCTCATTGCATCTGCACATTGTCCCTGAAACAAACATCTTCCACTTGATTTCAATCTTCTAGGTTAGGGCCCCATTACTTCTTGCTCTATAAAGGCCTGAAATGCCATGTCTGTCGGATGCTTGCTTTCAGTGTGTATGCCATGTCTGTGCTATGCTTGCTTTCAGCTTGTGCCATCATATGCATTGAAGATGGACAATCTTTATTGCATTTGCATTGCAAATATTACTACCTACTAACCAAGCTCCAGTGTTTGCATCTTTCTTTATATGATTTTCTTTTTTTTTTCAGTTTTTGGCCAGGGCTGGGTTTGAACCCTCCACCTCTGGCATATGGGGCTGGCACCCCACTCCTTTGAGCCATAGGCACTGCCCTATATGATCTTTGGTATAAAAGTATTGCATAGAATTCTCCACAATCCCACCAAAGCCCACTTTGTCAAATGTACTCCTTCCCACATCTTGTACCCATAGTTTCTATTTCAATGACACATGACTTAACTAACCTTGAAGTTTTCTATATCCTTGCCCAAGCTATTTTCTCTACATGGAGTTGTCCTTCTTCATTCTTGGGAATGCATATCTTTTAGTTCTAGACTAAAACTTGTCGTATAACTCATGGTGCTTTTAAAACTTTTATGTCAGAATAATTCTCTCTTACTCTACAATTGTCACTATTTGTTTGTTTGTTTACTACATACATAAAGTAAAAGATGTTGAGTTCACCCTTCAATCATCATGAATTACTTAAAGACAAAGGTCTTGGTCATTCCTCTCTGATTTCTATTTCCTTCCGGTTTTGGAAATTAAGAACAACATGCACTAAATAAATGGATAAAAGTAAGCACAACATGCATTAAATAAATAAATGTTGTGTGGGTTGATATGAACAGAAGTTATCATCAGTTATTTGAGACTGAGGCCACCAACTCAAGAAGCATGAATAATTTTCTATCATCTCTTGTCAAAGTCTATTTTTCATAAGCCATTAATATGTATAACTATTAATTTTACTTAACTGAAAAATAATATTTCTAAACTGTATTATACTTTTTAAGAAAATTTTAGGTTTTTAAAAATAGTAAACATGAATTTAAAGAAAATAGATATATACATATAGGTTGAAAAGTCTCAACTTCTGTAATTCTAGTATTACTAATTAACAACAGTTTGAACTTCAAACAAATTCTTTAGACTTTTCTTTGTTTATATAGACATATACATTTAAAAAATAATTTACCCTACATAATTAATATTTCCTTAGTTGTTTTTACTGGCTACTTTGCATTCCCCTGAAAAGTTATCAACTTTTATGGAACCAGTCTTCTCTACTTGGGCATTAAGGTTATTTACATTTTTAAGAGTCTTTTTACAATTTAGGTCATCACAGAATTTTTAGTGCAGATGGATAAACTTTGAAAATAAATATGATTTGTATTAATTCCAATTTATAATGAATATCATCACAAGTCTATATATAAGGTAAATCACAGATAATTTTATTGGGGCTTCCTAGAGTTTGAATTGCTATAGCAGATTATACATTTCTCTATAGTCTTCAACTATTTCCATCAAAATGATCCTATTCACTGATTTGGTATGATTTATATATGAAATTTACATATATTATTTATATATAATATATAAGCAATGTAATTATATATGATGTTACTTATCTTATATATGACCAGCCTATAAAATTGACATACATTTTGAGTCAGGTTAGAGTGGCTAACTTTTTAAAATATTGGTTGATTTACCTTATAACTTTTTCTTTATTTTATTTTTATAAGAAGATGAGTCAGGATGTCATCTGCCTTATGACAAACAAGAATAGAACATAAAATGTCAATTTCGTGAATGTGAATAAATACCAAGCTGTTGCCTAAAGGACAATTGAATTATTATCAGAAATTATTTTTAGATAGTGTGAAATTAATGGGTTGTTTTCTGACCAAAGAACTTAACATAATGTTTTAACCTGAACAAATTGAGCTGTGTTATTGATAGGAATATTTGTGGAATACAATCTAATTAGATACAAATTAATTAAAATTTCTCATCACACCAGTGCTGGCTAACCCCTAATGTTTTCTCATGTCTTGCTGTCATGGACACTAAAGCCGAATTTGGCATCGTAGGCTGTAGTTTACCAGAGGTAATCAATCAAATAATTCAAATATAATTCTCTGTATTTGATTAAACATAGTTCATATAATTATGCTAAATATACATATAACTTTAGAGAATATATTGTAGTAAGTCTTTTATTAGTCTTCCTATAACAATATAGCACCATTTTCTGCTATCAATTCAATATTATAAGATTAACTTGCTATTTCCAATTATTTTACATGAAGCATTAGGAAAATATCAAATTTTCTCTGTTTCTCTCTTCAATCTTTCTAATGTAACCTAGAAATCTATTTAGGGAATTTTTTTTGCTTATCTTCACTCTATATTTCAGATTACAATAACCTTAATTATTTTTCTATCATGGTTTAATTATAATAAGCAGAATCAACTAAATTACGGATCATCTGTTATTTACTCAGCTATTTGAACATTGTACATAATATCAACATTTAAAATAGAACCAAAATGTTCTTGTAATACCGTAAAATATAAAAACACTTATTAGAAAGTTTGATTCGTATAGTCTCAAACTGCACAACTATTGGAATCAAACATAGGGAGAAGCACTATGACATTGGTATGGGCAGAGATATTTTGGATATAATACTGAAAGCACAGCCAACAAAAGCAAAAATAGGTAAACGTGTTTACTTCAACTAAAAATCTGCTGCACAGCAAAGGAACAATCCTTAGAGTGAGGAGACATCCTTACATTGTCTATTACTTAAAAATAAATTTTTTATTAGATAGATAATTTATGTTTAATTAAATGAGGATGATATAAATATAGAACACAAATATTATTTGGTGTTTAAAACGAAACATATACATGTTGTATGAATCTTATGATAATGTGGTATTCACCTGCATTGGAATATGGGTTTCAAAGTTGAAATTAGAAAGAAAACCAACCAAAATAATAGTTTCCTTAGCCTAAATTCCAATGTGATATAGTTTAACCTTTGTTTGGCTCTGTAATATATGGAAATTTATACATGCATCTCCTTACTATATTGTATCAACCAACTAATTTAGCCAAAGCTTTTTTTAGGCAGAGATACTATTGGCTAATAACTGTAAAAGAATCTATAATCATAAACTTAAAGTAAAACACAAGGATATATTATAAATTATAAGATACTCAAATTATAATTTTGTAGTTTTCTATGCTACCAAATTTTCCTGGATCCTTAGTCATGGTGTATACACTTTCAGCCTCTAGGATATTTTTCTCTTTGGGACAAAATGCAAAAGAAAAAAGGTGAGTAGAGTAGTAGATAAATGACTCGAAGATAAATTGTATTTTAGGTGGCACATGCTCTATAGTTTGTCAGTTTTAAAGCAAAAAAAAAAAAATAAGAGATACAACTGGTATGAAGAATCTTTATATTCTATAGGTTTCCAGACATTTTTGTCAATTACTTTTAAAACAATCTCTTATTTAAACATTAACATAGATTTTAGTCATGTATTTTTATTAATGTTCTACAAATTGAAATATCAAGTGAAAGAGAATATCAAAATATGAAAATGAATATTATATTCATCAAAATATGAAAAAAGCAGAAAGTTAATCAGAATGAATAATTAATATCTTCAAACAAGCAATAAAGAGGTGCTTAACCAGCCACCTGTGATATATGGGGCCAGCGTCCTATTCCTTGAGCCACAGGCACCACCCAACAGGTGGTTATTTTCTAAATAAAGATATAGTATTCAAAATGTTTTTATTACCAGAGAGGAGAAGTTGTGGCAGAGAGATATCTACACACTTTGTCAAACTAGCCATTGTTTTCCTCGTTATTTTTTTATTTACAATTGTCATTATTTTTTTCAACCAAGTCCATAAAAAAGCATGTAGTCCCAGCCACTTCTGAGATTTTTTATTATCTTGTAAGGCCTCCATGTATAATAGTTTAAATTATAAATATAAGGGTGGAAATTACTGTGCATAGTATTCTATCAGATACACTCTTAAATTTAAAAAGAAAATGAAGATTAATTTATACATTTAAAAATAAGACAAAGATTGGATTGGAGAGAGAAAATAGAGTGGAAAAAAAGAAATATAAAATCTAGAATCTCCTAGGTAGTCTTTTTCTGTTTAAACTCAAGAAGAGAAATCTAATATAATTAAAACAAAAATTCAAAATCAAATGGTTGTATAAAATGCTCACTTTTGCTTATTGAAAATAACTTACCTATAAATCATGGATAGGATGTATTGGGAGAAAGTGAAGAAGCCTCTGGGTGCTGTGATCAAGGACAGTGGGTTATTCTGTGGTCTTGTGTTTTTTATAAAGACTAAATGCAAGTGAAAGAGTTAAGGAGACAAAGATAGATGTTATACAGGAGAATGGGAAAACTGGAAAGAGCTACGGTTTAGAGACTAGGAAGAAAATGGAATAAAGAAAGTTCATAAAAAAAAAAAAAAAACAAAGTTCATGATTTTGGAGAGGAGGAGCAAGTGGACTTCTCCGTGGTGTTTGAGTGGAGGTACAGAGAAAAATCTGGTGGTGATAGACACTGGCCAAGGAATAATAATCCTCGTTCTTATTTTTTAAGCTAATATATTGAATGTGAGAAAGGTGGGATTAGATTAAGAATTTAAGAAATATAAATTATATTGGGAGCTGTCGGTCCAGAAATATTTTAGAAGTAATTTAGGTTTTTTTTTTCTTTTTTTTTTTTTAAAGGAAATCTCAAGTTCTGAAAAAAATTGGAACAAATCATAAGAAATCTGAATAGTTTTAACTGTGTATCTTTGCCAGCTATGTTGAACTTCTCTTAACTAAACTGAATAAAAGAAAATGATGGAAGTTGGAAGACATTGAATTGCCTTATTTTTAGCACTATTCCCTTTAATTTGATTTTAAAACATCAGCCTTCTTTTTCAGTTTGTTTTTCTTCTTATAAGTTTCTTTTTTAAAAGTATTATTTAAACAGATAAATGTTATTAAATACATTTTCTATGTACGATCTAATGTTTTGAAGTACACCTACACAGGAGAAAGATTAAATCTAGCATAGTAACGTACGTATTACTTCACAAAGTTATTTTTCTTTTAGTAAAAACACTTTAAAAGTTACTCTCTTATAATTATCGAGAATACAATATATTGTGAATTATGGTCATCGTGTTGTACAATAGATCTCTTTAACTTATTTCTCCTTAGAAAACCAATGTATATCCAATACATATTCATTTTATACTATATATTTACATGAAACAGAAACCTATGACTATATAAGCATATTAAGCATATATTTATATCTATTACAATGATGTAACAATTATGAAATAACATGTATTTGTAGATAACAAAAACAAACATTTATTGTAACATTTACATAAGTTTCTCATAAATAGCAAAAGTTCCTAGAAATCCCCCCTCCCCCGCCCCAGAGTTTACCTTTATCTGCTAAGGAGCAAATAGGAATAACTGAAAACTCAGAATTTTTCAGAAAGTTATCTTACCAAAAAAAAAATTGCAATTCAACTTAATTATCAACTATTTAGTTGTTGTTGTAGTTGCTGCTCATAGTCTAATAGCGATGACATTTGCAAAAAAATGCTGAATTTTAAGGTTGCAATTTTGCCACTAGATCACTAGATGGTATACCGTTCCTTTAAGGAAATGTGCATCATCATTCAAATGTGCATCAGAAAATGTGTACAACAGTGACTTTATTGTCCAATACTGGCTAACTTTATTCATTGGAAACATTATTTTTGCCAAAATGAATATTTAACTACTAGAGCATATGTTAACAAAGATCCTAAAATCATATAAATATGACAAAATAATGGTTATCTACATACTTAATTAAACATTAAAAATCTAATTTCTATTTATAATTTATAATATATTACCAGTTTACCATGGTATATAAGGAAAGAAATGATAACTTTTAAGATATTTTTAAGAGTATACATTTTAGATTTTCCAGTTCTTATAACAATTTTAGATTAATATTGAAAACTTACATCCATTCTGGAATAACATACATTTAGTAATAGACAAAGTCTAGACTATTAGTCCTAGACAATTAAGAACTTATTTATTAAACTATATTTATTGATATTTTAAACCTAATAAAGTGCTAAAAAAAATTCAACAGTCAGTAAGATATGAGGACAACAGAAATCAAGGGGTGGTGCCTCTGGCTCAAAGGAGTAGGGCACCGGCCCCATATGCTAGAGGTGGTGGGTTCAAACCCAGCCCTGGCCAAAAACTGCAAAAAAAAAAAAAAAAAAAAATCAAAAGTGCACACAATTACTGAGTAATTACAAATTTTATGAAATATATTTCAAATTGTAAAACAATAATTTAATTACCTTACCTATATTTAAAATCATTTTCCAAAAACATTCTATGATATTCTTGTTTAATACCCACACTGCAAATGTTTGCCACTTTCATTGATAGTTTTTACTCTAAAATTGTAGAAAACACCCTGCACATGTAGAAAAAACTAATTTGTGGTTTAATTTAAACTGCAAGCTCCAATTTAAATGTCTAATACTAAATTAAAAGTAAATTAATTCTTATGAATTAACAAAACTTTGTGCAGATTTCTGGTTTCAGTCAAGACGAAGTGGCCATATTTCACCCAGTTCCTTAATCTTACAATTGAAATGAAAAGGATAAAACTCTAGGCATGACACAACAGAGAAGCATAGCAAGACTCTGAAGAGTAGAAGGAATGTCAGACATATTCCAGCCACTCTGGAATCTGAAGAATGACACCAGGGTAAATATGCTGTTTTTTCTTGACTTTTATATATACTAAACAGCATCTTGCAGGATTTTCCAGCTGAGAAGTGGCGAAGTACAGAGCTCCAAGGAAAAACCAGTTCTTGTTAGTCAAAGGACTAGCAAAAGGGCAGCCTAACCACAAAAGGCAATTTGGCAATATTCATCCTATTGTGGTCAAATATTCTCGAAAAAATCTCCCCACTGTGTTGTTTGCATGGGAATGAGTGGGGAAGTGATCTTTCACCCCAGCCCAGTGGCCCCTGGAAACACAGGCTTGCTCCTATTTCCCCATCCATCCTTTCTCCATTAGGACCACACAGGGAGTTAATTTCCCAGCTCCTGCCTTTCTTGCAGAGGCAGGTGGCGAACTAACGCCCTTGTCACTGTAGCATCATAGAGTGGAACACAGAGCCAATCTTACGTCTAGTTATTTTATTCCCTTGCCAGTACAGGGTCAGTGGAGCCCAGTAAAGAGGTGAACCTCTTCCCTTATATTAACAATAAAATGTAGTAACCCAGGATGAGCTAGAGCTAGGCACCACTCTACCACTTTCTCATTGGTGCTGTGGGTCCCAGGAGAAACTGAGCCTTCACCTTCATGTAGCATTAAGGTGGTGGGGACAGGTGAAACTGCAATTAAATTTGTTTCTTCCCCTCATGCAGAGGAGCCAATACTGTTCAATGGGTCGCTGATCTACTGCCTAAATCCCATAACAATAAAGGCAGTCTGAGTTATCCCTTCACTTCCATGCTCCCTAAGGTCAGAAGGACACACAAGGGAGCTGAGCTTAAACTGTTATACAGAGAAAACAAGGTTATGCCCCAATTTTCCTGCTTTCAAGTTGTCAGAAGGTTGTGAGGATCTAAATGTTTCCCCTACCCATCAAAATAAGCAATATCATTTAGCACGCTACTTTTGCTGGGGAAGTGTCGTGGGACCAGAGGGAAGCTGAATATGTGTACACAGATTTAGCCTTCCCACTGCACTTCAATAGGGGAACTACTTGTTAAAAATAAGAATGAATAGAATCCTGTGTTTTATAATCTAACATCTAAATTTCTGAGGACACAATCATAAATTGTCATAAAACAAACAAAAACAGATAACAGGAAGGAGAAAAGAAAATTAGCAATAGCTGAGATGAATCAGGTTAGAATTATCTATTGAGGATTTTAAATTAACCATCATAAAAATGGATGCTCTTGAAACAAATTAAAATATATACAAGAAAGTATCAACAAAAAAATATTGTAAAAAGACATCAACTAAGAATAGGTAACTAAAGATAGAAAAACTAAAATATCAATAAAATCTCACTATGTTGGCTTGATAATGAAATAGAATTACAGAGAACTAAAGCAGTAAATTTAAGAAGAGAAATGAAAGCTACTATGTCTAGGTAACACGGAAATAATGTGTCAAAACATATCTTTAGTAGATTTCTAAAATTTCTTAAACACTGGAAAATCTTGAAAATAAAAAAATAGAATCTACATATTCAAAATTATTTGAAAAAAATCCATACAATTTATAAAGCTCTACCAAGACTGACAAATAATAAAAAAAAAAAAACTACCACTATTAAGAATATGACAAGGGATGTCATGACAGATTCCTGAAATTAAGGGAATTTAAGAAACACTAACAAAAATTTTCACTCATTAATTCAGAAAATTCAAATGGATGGATTCCAGAAAATTTCCAAGCTACCAAATCTCAGACTAAGATAAACGGACAATGTGAACTCTTGCATCCTTATTTAACGTATTATTTGAATAAAAAGATGATTTTTACCAAGCACTTATATTAGAACCAATGCCAACTTTACATAATATTTCTTGTAAATAGAAAAACGACAGCATTCCTATTTTATGACTTCTGTACAACATCGATACCCAATCAGACAGACACAATACTCAAAAGAAAAACTATAGGTCAGTATCTCTCATGAATTCAGCCACCAAAATCCTTTAAAAATCTTAATGAATTAATCTAGCAATGCATAAACAATTATACACCATGATCAAGTGGAATTCATTTCAGTTATGCAAAACTAGTTCAATGTTTGAAAATAATCAGATTCACGATATTGATAGGATAAATAAAGAAATTCATATTATCTATCTACGTATGAAAAGAATCAAACAAAATTTAACATATATTCAAGATCAAGATTAAACTCAACAAATTAGATTTTGGATTTTTCTCTACTTCATGATGATTATTAATTAAATATCTAAAGCTGATGTCTAATAATGAAAGATTGTTTTTTTTTTCCTAAAATACAAAACAAAGCAAGAACATGACATTTTCCTACTCATAACTCATATTCAACTTTGCACTGGAACTTCCAGTCAACACGCAAGGGGGGAAACAAAAATAGTAAGACAGATTAGAAAGGAAGGAATAAAACTATTTGCAGATGACATTATTATTGTCTACACAGAGAATTTCCTATATATAGCTATAAAAACTGGTTGACCTAATAAAAGAATTCAGCAAGCTTGCAGGATAGCAGATCATCACACACAAGCGTATTGCACTTCTGAACACTAAGGAGAAGGCCGTGAGAGCTATCAGGAGCTCAGCTGAGTAGGAGAGCGCTGGGCTGTCAGGTGTCAGAGTAGCCAATTAAAATCTGATCCAAAATGAAAATATCAGTGAAATCTTTAATCACTTACTGCAATAATATAAATAAGAAGCTAAAAGGGAAAAAAGTGTCAACTGCTTGTGTTCCATTTTGATATGGAATACGAGTCACAAATGAGGTGTATCAGTATCGATTTGGGGGTGATCTTACCGTTGATGGTGTATTGATCAAAAGGCTGCTGTACTTTTATGAACATTGGGGACAGAAGGAAGGAAAGGGGGCAGTGCTCAGAGTGGTACTGAGTGTTGAGTCACAGTGGAGAAAATTATCTCTCCTTTTCCCCAATATAAAGTCCTCAACAGACGCAGTGGAGGAAAGGCTTTACAAGAGCACCCTAGACAAGAAAGAAGCCTTCTGAGGCAGAGATGCAAACGTGTAAGAACATGGCCAGCTAAAGAGGCCTCCACCCTTGACTGCACCTTCCTTCAGAGACTGCAACTCAGTGGCTGTGCTCTAAGTCTGGCTGGTGTGAGGAGAGTAACTTTCCCTCATGAGACCTCCTAGGCAAAGCCTTTGTATTGTTAATAATTGAGTATCTTTTGTGTTTACCTGGATGGAGTTGAAACTCATTCTTAGTAAAATATCACAAGAATTGCAAACAAAGTATTCAATGTCCTCAATATCAATGTGAAACCAATATATAAACGACTACACACCTACACTAAAGAGCAACATATGTACAGTCTAGTGGTCAAAGATGGTATTTCTATACTATTTGTTGCAATGTCCTCTTTTCCATTTCTGATGGAGTTTATTTGAATCATTTGTCTTCCATTTGTGTTTCATTGATCTATGTATTTTTTTTTCCGTTTCAATTATCTTTAGTTCTGCTCTTTATAATTTTTTTTTATTCTGCTAGCTTTGGGTTTGTTCCCTTCTTTTTCTAGTTCTTGCAGTATGACATTAAATTGTTAATTTGTGCCTTTACTTTCTTTTTGATGAGACATTTAAAGTTACAGACTTCCCTCTTGGTACTGCTTTTACTGTATCCCATAGATGTTGGCATATGTCACTTGCCATTCAATTTGAAAAATGTTTTGATTTTCACCTTGATTTCATCATTGACCCAAGGATCATACAGCAGTTGGTTGTTTAATTTCCTAAGAAAAGCCATATATGACAAACTCAAAGTCAAAATCATATGAATGGGGAAAAGGTCCTCAAAGAACTAGGGAAGACAAGGTTGGCCCCTTTCACCTCTTCTATTTAACATGGTGCTGATGTCCTACCCAGAGCAGTCAGCTCTGAGAAAAAAATAAAGGTCAGCCAAACTGGATGAAGTAAAATTATCTGTGTTTGTTGAGAACATGATTAACTATCTAGAAAACTCTAAAAATGCCATTTAAAACTGCTAAAAGAAAAACAAAACATTAAAAAAATAAGAGAAAAATAAATAATTAATAAATAAATAAAATATACAATGTTAGTCTAGATTGCTCAAGAATGTTAAACTAGGAAAATAGTCCTAACTGGATAGAATATATAAGGAAGAGTTATTGCATAAAAAATCAGGCTAATTTCACTTAACTTTTGTCTATATATTAATACCATATGAGTGATCCTAATCTGAGATTATTAACATTTTATAAAAGCAAAATTATTATAAAATTATAATATGGTTCCTAAAGGCTTTTTTATAGAAGAGCCTTTAGGAATCATAGTTTGCTATGAATCTTCAAAAAACTTCAATTAAAAGAAAATTTTAAAGTATACTTTTATACAGAATTATACCTTATAATATACAAATTCCTACTGAGTATATTTAACTAATGCTCAGGGCATTAAAATTATGACAATCTTATATACCCTGAAGACTTTTAATAAGTCTTAATTAAAGACTTTTAATATTTGTTTGTTTTAATCACCTGGATTTAATTGCCTCACTCTGTAAGTAATTTGAAGTATAAATTATAATTAAAAGGTGTTTAATATGCATGTTCTTTTTTGGTTAACTTCTATGAATTGAATGGTTTTCTTTTTTTTTTTTCCTCTCAGAATTTATATAGTGAAATTCTGTCCCCACTGTGATAGTATTTAGAAATGGGACTTTTGGAACAAAGTTAGATCATGAAGACAGAGCACTTTACTCCTTTACCAGGAGCTGAGTTGGTCAGCTTGATCTCAGACTTTCTACTCTTTCTATCTGTCAGGAATAAATTTCTGCTGTTTATGCCACTGAGTCTATGGTATTTTTGCCTGAGTCAGCACTAACTGACTCAGGCAGCTTCTCTGTATAGGCAGGATGGCCCTCCACACACAAGCCAGTTTAGGGTGAAGCAAAGCGTGCCCCAAGAGAGAATGATGTGATTTGTTACTCATATAACGAAGTTTTTTTTTGGGGGGGGGAATAGACCAAGGTCCCAAGCAGGTCTGAAAAATGATTAATAGGGTTTTCTTGAGCTTAAGTTTTGAAGCTGGGGTAAATGTTTTTATGCTGGCCAAGGTTTGAGTGGTTTTAACTTTCTGTCAGTGCGGAGTGACATAGCTTGGAGCTTTTTTCCTGGTTTTCCCAAATGTGGGATAAGAGTGCAAGAAGGAAAAACGATGACTGAAAGCTCTCATAGGTCAAACAACAAATAGAGAGTCAAACATTTTATTAAAACTCACCTTGGATATTTGACTGATGATTGAAATTAGCCAGGCTTACTATATTGAATTTTTACTTGGTTATGGAAGCTATTCCATGGTTGATAAAGAAGTGAATTTCTATTGAAAGCCCAGGATTGTGTTTCTTGTGAAATGAAATGAGTATTTTTATCACTATCAATAGTGTTTGAAATTCCAAAGGGGGTCAGATATGTCTCCTTTATTATTTAATTGTGCAGCAATGTGTGTGATCTTGATTTATATTTTGGCCATCTGTGCGGCAAGAAGTTCCCAAAGTGCTTTTAATCCTGGGGACAACATCTGACAGGGATTGTTGACCTCCCCACGGTTCACTTGACTCTAGTAGGTCTATGATCAGATATCACTTTCGTCAAGGGTTTTCCATGAAAGCTCTTTCAGAATAAGCACTCCTTACGCTTGTTACTTTACAATACCTCCTATTGCTTTTCTTCACTTTCTTTATTGCACTATGAGGCAGTATATTGTGTCTCTTTTTCATTTGATTTCTCTAACAATATGTAAGTTCCATGACCCCAGAAATTTTATCTTGTCACGTTTATTTTCTTGGTTTTTAGGAGAGCCCAGAGCTTAATGAATGATATTTAATAAACAAATCAATTAGAGAAGTGTGAGCCTACATCAATTTAAGTAATAAGAGAAAAGGTGAGTTTTCCAGGGCATTTAGGGATAAAAATATGGGAAGTAATTCTTTCTTTGTAGTTGAACATCAGCAGGGAAGCATATGAACCCACCAGCCATTGGTTGAAATCGTTATGTATTAAAATTGTCATTATTCATAAGCTATGTTAAGAACAAAGGGAAAAGAAACATTTTTAAGTGAACTGGTCACTAAGCAGGGAAGCCAATAATACAGAAAAACCTGACTCCTTTGTCATCACAGAGCTTGAGGTTCAGTTCAAATACTGCTTTACAACAAAATTGGGCTAACCATATTTTCTTTATGTTGGTGAATCATCCTAAGTAATATCATTCAGCAATTTCAGTACCACTATAGAATAGTAGAGGAACAGTAATGAAAATACAAATTACTTACAGATGTTCATTTTTAAATGTATATATATGGCATTTAGAGCAGAAGACAAGTATGAAGAAATACTCATAACTTTAAAATTTTATATAAATTTATTCTACTTATGGTACTCATTCTTTGTATTATCACCAAGATGTTTCATTATGGATAAACTTTATTATTTAGATATTTTACTCTGGTCAGTCATTACTATGGTCACACTATTATGTGTAATATACTTTATAAAGATCCAATATATACACATAGTTCCAGATTTTATGTTAAATAAGCATACCTTTGGTTCTATAAAATACATGTAAATTAATGTGATTATTGGAAACATATACCAGGCATTTACTGGTGGATCTAAATTATCAACTTCTTTCTTTTATGAGTTTCTCAAAGGATTTTCAATTAAACATTTCCACCAAAAGATGTATTCCTCCATATTTATAAGTGGTGTTATAGTGAAAGATAATGTGAATAAATAAAGGCATGTATACATATAAAATCTCCATAGTTTCTATGCCAAAAATTTAGTTTATGCTAAATATTTTGCAGTGGCCTCAACAATTTCTAGGAATTTGCGTGTGTGTGTCCTGTTACTTCACCTTTGGAGATTTTTCTTAATCTTTTAGAGATGACTGTGGTCAGCTTCTTCAGATTATATATTAAACATTTGATTTTAAAAGTTAATTTAATCCATATTAAATTTCTGCATCTGAAGATACAAAGAACCATACAGTGAAATGAGTATTTTATTTCTGATATGTTAAGAAATTTTTAAAAGGAAAATAGATTCCTTCACATTTACTTGCATAGAAACATCCTATTGCATATATTAAATACATTCCTATGAAGATATAAGATTTTAAAATTATTTTAGTTCATTAGTGGGAATTTAAAAGTCGGAAAAAAGAAAGTAATATTTTATGTAAATTCTAACGTAAATTCTTAATTAAAACTATTGTAAATACTTATGTATTCCAAAATTGATTATATAAATCTAAAGATAAATGTCATCTGATTACTTTTATTTTATAAAGAAGCAATATTGATAACATAATACAAGCATCTATTATGCATAGATACACATTTATAACTGTGTATTATGTATAAAAATTGAATGTATATATGTAGTTTTAAAAATTCAAGGCAAATTTTCATTTCTTCAAAACATCTACATTTACCATATGTGCTTAGCTTGAAAACAAACTTAAATATCAGAAGTATTTACTTCTTTTTACTTCTGTAAAACAGGGTTTTAGAAAACTTAATGCTACTTTGGTAGATATTATTGACCAACTCTTTCTCTATTCCTAGTGACTATTAATCATTATAAGAATTAATTAAGTTAAATTAAATATGCCAGGGATTTTTCAAGGTGTTCTGATGGAGACATAAACACATATACACATCACACACACACATGCAGAAAAATATATATACTTCATTCTTACATTTACAAGCTTTATGTGTATACACACACATTTATATACATACTTGTATATATATGTATATATACTTGTATATATATACACACACATTTTTTTTTTTTTGAGACAGAGCCTCAAGCTGTCCCCCTGGGCAGAGTGCTGTGGCACCACAGCTCACAGCAACCTCCAACTCCTGGGCTCAAGCAAGTCTCCTGTCTCAGCCTCCCAAGTAGTTGGGACCACTGGTGCCCACCACAACGCCTGGCTATTTCTTTTGGTTGCAGCCATCATTGTTGTTTGGCGGCCCGGGCTGGATTCAAACCCGCCACCTTAGGTGTATGAGGCTGGTGCCTTAGCCACTTGAGCCACAGGCGCCGAGACAACACACACATTTTAAGAAAGGAAAAAACTGTTAAATTTGTAGTAGTCAACTCACATTTGACTATGCAATTACAAGAGGTGCTTGATGTGACTTATATTAATCTTTTGTTATTTTGTTATATATTGAGTATTATGATTTTAATACAGTTTTTCCTTTCTTAAAATGTGAAAGCATTGTTTAGCTACCCCATGTATACATACAAGCTTGAGCACACATACACAGACACACATATCCACACATGAATATTGTTTTAGTTTATATAAAAATAACTATAAATAAATAATGAATTATTTATATCTTATTTTTTGATTTTTTTGTCTAACATTAATATTAGAAATTGGTTTTCCCCATGCAGAATACAAAAGTACTATAACATACAATATTCCCTTATAAGTAAACTAAGAGAATAAGCAAAAGCAAAGATTTCATTATAAATTTTTGCTTTCTCCAGATCTGGTAAAACATCTGAAAGAATATACTGTTTGACTGAATACTGACAGTGTCAAACAATAAAATTCAAGTATTACATATGTACTGAGCATTACAGATGTTCAATGTTTATGATTTTGATTTGGAAAGCAACACAAAAAATACAGAATATTTGGAACATACTTTTTTGTGTTTTTTAACACTTTTTTCCTATTTTATTAAGTTCTTCAATATGAAAACTAAAATAATGGCATATTCTATGCCCAAGTCTATCAACAAAAAATGCCCTATTTTTTGTCAATTTTATGAATAGTTTCAAAATATTCAGTTTTATTACCTTATTGAAATACATCATTTGACCATATCTTTTTCTAAAAATTTTATTTAGTTAAGTTTCTTAGAAGTGGCACCATTTCATTATTCCTTATCATGCAAAGTAATTAAAACTTTTGTATAGTTCTAGCAATGTAATTGTGAAGAAATACATTTCTGTGTGCAATAGAGCAATGACAGCTAATTAGTTGATTCTAAGATAACAAATATTATTTTTTATGACCCAAGAAACAAATGTAGTAGTTAAGACTAGCAGATAATCTGATTATAGAAATATTTGAATTGAAGTAATTTAAAAATGAAATAACTTGGCACATTTTAGTATTTAGTTCAATTAGTGCTCTTACAAGAATAAAATTTAAGGAAAATGATTCAACACTGAATATGTCATCATAAATATCTTAGAAATCATTTTGTTAGATTAAAAAGAAACAAATTATCAGAGAAATGCAAATCAAAACTACTTTGAGATATCATCTAACTCCAGTGATATTAGCCTATATCACAAAATTTCAAAACCAGAAATGCTGGCGTGGATGTGGAGAAAAGGGAACACTCCTACACTGCTGGTAGGAATGTAAACTAATACGTTCCTTTTGGAAAGATATCTGGAGAACACTTAGAGAACTAAAAATAGACCTGCCATTTGACCCTGCAATTCCATTATTAGGTATATTCCCAGATGACCAAAAATCTCATGACAACAAAGATATTTGTATCAGAATGTTTATTGCAGCCCAATTCATAATTACCAGATCATGGAAGAAACCCAAGTGCCCATCGATCCATGAATGGATCAACAAACTGTGGTATATGTACACCATGGAATACTATGCATCCATAAAGAAAGATGGAGACTGTACGTCCTTCATGTTCACATGGATGGAGTTGGAAAATGTTCTTCTTAGCAAAGTATCACAAGAATGGAATAAAAAGTATCCAATGTACACACCCCTATTATGAAACTAATTTATACCTTTTATATGAAGGCTATAACTTAATAGCCTAAGAATACGGGGGGGGGGAGGGAGAAGGGAGAGGAAATAGATGGAAGGAGGGGGATTGGAGGGATCACTTCTGAAGTTTATCTTACAAGGGTACAAGTGAATCTTTCTAAGAGTAGAATGTGAACGTTTTAAAATAATAACTAGGAAAATGACATGAAGGCTATGTTAACCAGTATGATGGAAGTGTTTCAGATTGTGAGTGAACACCCCACACTGTACCCCAGAAGTGCATTAATGTACATAGTTACCATTCAATAAAAAAAAAGAAAAGAAACAAATTGATGCTTACTAAATACTTAAGGCATATTTTGATTTTGTTCAAAGAATGCTACCTGATGGTTTAGAGAGCTCTTGATTACAAGGCTGAGTCTATTGAATTTTATTTTTTTTATTAAATCATAGCTGTGTGCATTAATGCAATCATGGGTTACAATGTGCTGGTTTTATATACAATTTGAAATGTTTTCAGCAAACTGGTTAACATAGCCTTCACAGCATTTTCTTGGTTATTGTGCTAACACATTTCTATTTTACACCTAGTAAACTTCACATGTACCCTTGTAAGATGCACCATAGGTGTGGTCCCACCAATTACTATCCCTCCACCCATCTTCCTCCCTTCCTTACCCTCCATCTCCCCTTTCCTTTTCTTCTTGTGCTATAATTGGGTTATTGCTTTCATAAGAAAGCTATAAATTGGTTTCATAGTAAGACTGAGTGCATTTGGATACCTTTTCTTCTATTCTTGAGATACTTTGTTATGAAGAATATGTTCCAGCTCTATCCATGCAAACATGTAAGAGGTAAAGTCTCCATCTTTCTTTAAGGCTACATAATATTCCATGTTGTACATATACCACAATTTGTTGATCCATTCATGGGTTGATGGGCACTGGGCTTCTTCCATGACTTAGCAATTATGAATTGGGCTACAATAAGCATTCTTGTACATATATCTTTGTGTTAATGTGATTTTTGCTCTTCTGGATATATACCTAGTAGAAGAATTGCAGGATCGAATGGCAGGTCTATTTTTAGATCTCTAAGGGTTCTCCAAACATCTTTCCAAAAGGAAGGAATTAGTTTGCAGTCCCACCAGTGATGTAGAAGTGTTCCCTTTTCTCCACATCCATGCCAACATCTCTGGTTTTGGGATTTTATGATGTGGGCTAATCTTACTGGTGTTAGATGATATCTCAAAGTAGTTTTGATTTGCATTTCTCTGATGATTAGGGATAGTGAGCATTTTTTCATATATCTATAGGCCATGCGCCTATCATCTTCAGAGAATTTTCTCTTCAAGTCTTTTGCCCACCTTGACATGGGATCACTCATTCTTTTCTTGCTAATACATATGAGTTCTCTGTGGATTCTGGTTATTAAACCTTTGTCAG
>CAUYTI010088099.1:0-49085 GCA_963575145.1 Galago senegalensis | reverse complement strand
CTGGTTTTGCCCCGTGTGTGGTGGTTGGGTGTTCGTTTTATTCCCTGGCACACCACCCCGGGGGCACAGTTTTGGGCTTTGTAAAAAAAAAAAAAAAAAAAAAAAAAAAAAAAGACTTAAAAGATGTCTTTTTCTGTGCATTCCTCTTCATGAGAATTCCCAATACTTTTTTGCTTTTGAAGACTCCTCCGACTCCAACACCCAGCTCACATGGACTGTGTTACCTCAGGGATTTAAGGACAGCCCTCACTTGTTTGGACAAGACTTAGCCCAAGACTTGAGTTGTTTCTCAACTCATATCCCTCAGTGACTTATTCAGTCTGTACATGACATTCTTTTGGGAGCAGTAGATGCAGAGGAATGCCACAGAACTACCCAGGCTCTATTAAACTTTCTAGCTGATTGTGGGTACAAAGTTTCCAAGGCTAAAGCCCAATTATGTGTGTCTGAAGTGCACTATTTGGGTTTCCAACTTTCACAGTGTTAAGAGAGATTTGTGCAAAGAAAGAATAGAACCAATATTAGCTCACCCTAAACCTCAAACTCTCAGACAGCTTCGAGGCTTCTTAGGCATTAAGGGCTTTTGCAGACCCTGGATTCCTGGATATAGTGAAATAGCTAGACCACTCTATTCTTTAATTACAAATGCTCTTTTACAAGCCCCTGCTTTGAGTCTTCTACTAGATAACAATTTAATCTGTATATTACAGAGCATACTGGAATTGCCCTAGGAGTTTTGACCCAACACAGAGTCCAGTTTTATAACCTGTAGCTCATCTTAGTAAAGAAATTGACATTGTGGCCAAAGGATGGCCACACTGTCTCTGGGTAGCAACTGTGGCCCTCTTTACCCCAGAAACAACTAAGCTAATTTTGGGAAGAGATCTAATTATTTACACTTTTCATGATTTTACTGAACCTTTAAATTCAAAAGGCAATCTTTGGCTGTCAGATAACTGCCTTCTTAAATATCAAGCCTTATTACTAGAAAGACTGGTTCTACAATTACACCACCTGTGCCACTTTGAATCCTGCCACTTTCCTCCTTGAATCCAATAAGGAAATAGGGCATGATTGCCAACAAATTATAGCACAGACCTATGCAGCTACAGAAGACTTACAAAAAACTCTTCTACCCAATTCAGACCTGGTTTTGTACACAGATGGAAGTTCTTTTATAGAACAAGCAACTCACAAAGCAGGCTAGGCTGTAGTTGCTCAGTATGCAATGATTGAGAGTGGGTCTCTCCCTTTTGGAACCAGAGCATAATTAGTGAGCTAATAGTTTTAACTCATGCTTTAAAAATTGGGAGAGACAAATGAGTCAATACATACGTTGACTCAAAATATGCTTTCCTCCTTTTACATGCCCATGCTGCCATTTGGAAGGAAAGACAATCCTTAACTTCCAATGGCTCCCCCATAAAATATCTCATGAAATAGACAGGTTGCTATAAGCTGTTCACAAGAAGTTAGCCGTTATCCATTGTAAGGGATACCAAAAAACCTTAGATGATCTTTCTGAAGGTAACTGACTTGCCAAGAAAGAGGCAAGGGAAAAATTCCCCTTGCGGCATCCCTCATTTGGGAGGGATCACTTGAGAATCGTGCACCTCAATAACACAAAAAGAAAAGGAATGGGCTTTATCCAGAGACTTTTCACTACTTCCATCAGGCCAGCTACAAAATAGAAGTGGACTTTGGCTATTACTTGCTGCAAGCCAATGGAAAATACTTAAAACTTTACATCGGTCTTTTCATTTTGGCACCGAAAGTACCTATCAAATGGCTAAAGCTCTCTTTAATGGAAATAACTTATTTGAAACCATAAAACCATAACAAGGGCTTATGAGGTATGTTAGAGAAACAATCCTTCAAATCACCATCTAGCATCCCCAGATATACAAAAACAATGTAAATATCCAGGTGAAGAATGGCAAATAGATTTTTACTCATCTCCCTAAGGTACATGGTATATAATATTTGCTGGTATTTATGGATACTTTTACTAATTGGGTTGAAGCATTCCCTTTCAGGACAGAAAAGGCCCAGGAAGGTTGTAAAGGCTTTAGTATATGAGATTTTTCTCAGGTTTGTACAAATTCAGCTTAGAAGTGCCAGGGAGTTAAAGCCCCTGGGGGTAGACCTTGGAGACATAGCATCCAAGTATTCACTCTGCCTTCCATCTTTCAGTCGAGCCATTTAAGGAAGAATTCTGTGCACTGCTCAGAAGTCCCAGCAGAATTGAAAATTCATTGCTGATGGTAAGAATCTCAATAGTGGATGCTTGCATTAGCTCTCTCTTATTACCTGTGCCCTTCTCCAAGCTCACCGATCCTGCTCCCTAATAGAACCTCTTAAATAAACTCCTTGCACTAGTACTTGTGTCTGGGTCTGATTTCAAGGGTTTACAAAATAAGTCACCATGTTTTTAAAAGTAATATGGCAATAATCCTATTGAATTAAACTATGAGGCCCAAGAGAAGAACAGGATGCTTTACTACCACATGAAGTAAACAGGACCTTGTAAACATACCTCGTTTTACTGTGCTTTCAGATAAGAACCACCATCTCCTTACTTCCTTTACTAAACACACCATAGCAAGCTGCATAATAGATACTATTAAATAACAGAGAACGCTGATTCCCAGAAATGGAGCTTTCTAAGCTACATATTTTTAAAAAGTCACAAGAGTTTTTCCCCCAAGAAGACAGGGGTAATTAAGATTTTTCATATTTGGCATCTTTTCTCCTGGGAAGACTAAGGCCTCCAGCTTTTGGCAGGTCAGGCCCTCCAGTAAATCTATGCAGCCATTTGAACTTGTATTCTGACCACAGTCATTCTCGTCCCAAACATGGAATGTGCCCAATTGACTGCTCAGAACAATTTCCAATTTGCTGATGTGTCAATTCTAATAAAAAGGACAGCAAGAAGTCGCCTGGACTGCCCATGTCGCACCCCCACCCTTCTTCACAGAATCCAATGATTGAGAGAGCAGCTTCAAACCAACTTAGGGGAAGGAAACATCCGCTCTATCGGTTCCCTCTATCCTAGCTGTCTTTTTTTTTTTTTTTTTTTTTTTTTTACAAATTATGGATATACTGCATGCAGTAGAAATCTACAGGAGAAATTCTGTGTAAACTACTATGTTATTGTCTAGAATAACTATAAAAATAGAAAAAGAGGATGTCCATTTACTCATGCAGAAATGGCATAATTTTAGATTTAGACAGTATCCTCATCAAAAGTCTCAGTTTACAAAAAGAATACTAGCCAGCCTCCCAGCCCAGTATTTATCGAAACATTTATATCAGAACTTAACTGAAGACACAATTCTCAAGGAAATTGGTAGAATTCTAACTATAAACTTACTGTGAGTCAATATAAAATAAAAGGTTAAGAGGTAAGGTATAAGACAACACTAACATGTAAACACTGCAAATATTTTGGTGAAGTAGAATAGACTTCTATCATATACAGAGCCACTCTGTGTTTGGATTTTTCACATACTGGATCTTGTGGCAAATCACAAATTAGCTATGTTTCTAAAATGAATCAATATAAGTTTAGCTAAAAGCAAAAATACTTGAGAATCTAGTAAGCATTTGCAGCATTACAGTAGGCAAATGAAGATTTTGTTTGTTTTAGACAGAATCTCGCTCTGTCGCCTAGGATAGAGTGTAGTGGTGCAATCATGGCTCGTTGCAATCTCAGACACCTGGACTCAGTCTTCTTGCTGCCTGCCTCATCCTCCCAAGTAGTGAGGATTATAGGCACACGGTGCACACCACCACGTCTGGCTAATTTTTCCAATTTTTAAAATTTTGTTTGTAGAGACAAGGTCTTTCTATGTTGCCCAGGCTTGTCTCAAACTCCTGGCCTCAAATGATTCTCCTGCGTTGGCCTCCCAAAGTGCTGGAGTTAGAGGTGTGGGCCTCCACACCTAGTTAAGATAAGGTTATTTCAGAACACTATCTCAAAAACTTCTTAGACTTTCATTACTACCTTCAAGGACCCTTGAGTACAAGGAGACTCCAGTTTAAGAACCACTGGTTTGGATCACAGTGGCTATTTCTTAGATGTCTGTCTGGGTCATTTGGTGTAAATCAACCTTACAACCTTGGTAATCTAAAATTATCACCTTTCTAAAGCCTGACTGTCTGGTAACCTAAAGATTAGAAGATGGCTTCAGAGCCAAGTTCACAGCAAAGTCCACTCTGAAGATAACTATTTACAAGTGCATTCTCCAGTAAGATATGTCTGGTCAGGATTTATGGAGAGAAGCTTCTCTTTGTGGGGTTGAGTTGGCCTGTCTGCTGCTCCTGCCCATGCTGGGGTATGATTATATCTAGGCAGTGGATCACCAGGAAGCTTTAAACTCTAAGGCAGAAATTTTAGTCTTTCTGCTTTCCATACTTCCCCCAATGCACCCCATGCCATCCTCACCTGCCACTCACAAGCGCGCATACATACACGTCTCTGTCCAGCATAGGGAAGAAAAACAACATGAAAGTTCAGAATCTAGTAATTCTCAGCTTCCTCTCTTTCCATACACCTGCTGTATGTGCACACATGCACACACACATATACTTTGTATTTATGAGCAGAAAAATAGACCCAAGGACACAGTTTATCAAGCCCAGGTCTATAAAGCGCTTTTCCATTTTTTTTTTAAATTTCAAAATGTTAAGGCCATGCAAATGTTACATGGCTTGGTTTTGTAATGCTTGATCATGGCTATAGGTGTGGCCATCATCAAAATAGTGTTTATTATACCCGTTAGGTAGGTTTTCACCCCCCTCCCCAATTTCCACTGAGTTTTACTTCCCTCTGTGCACAGGTGTGCTCATCAGTTAGTTCCAATTTAATGAGTACATGTGGTGTGTTTTTTCCCCCATTCTTTAGATACTTCACTTAGTTCCATCCACACAGTTGCAAAAGACATTAATTCATCCCTTTTTATGGCTGAGTAGTACGGTAAGCATACGCCACACATGCTTTTTCGTTTTTGACATCTCCAGATTTCACAGTGGGTTTTATACTTAGAGAAAAGCTTAATATCAGAACACACTTCCCCGTCTCTTAACTAGTCCTCTCTTCTTTCTCACTGAAAGGGCTAAATGAAGAATTCACAATTTTTATAACGTAGCCTGCTTATCTTTTCCAGATCTAACACTTAGATTTTGCATAGGTGGTTTTAGTTCTTAGAATAAAAATGATGACTTTTTTTGCTTCCATTTCTCCCTTTAAAAAACATCCTTTAAAAACACCCAAAGAGAGTTCTTTTTGCATTTTGGGTAGTTAATGTTGAGATTGTAATAATTCAAAAAATGTGTGAATATGAATTTGATCAATAGAGTGGTAGTTGAAATTCCAACATAAAACCTGTAAGTGGTGCAGAAACATCTGGTTTCTATGTAATTGTGGCTTTGTTTAATTTTGTTAACTCTATGAGGCTGACAAAGGGTCAGCTCCTAAAATACACACGTATGATAGTGAATAATTTTTAAGGTTAGCTTTCTTTCTCTTCCCTTCCTTTCTTTCTCCTTTTTTTCTTTTTTTGCGGTTTTTGGCTGGGGCTGGGTTTGAACCCGCCATCTCTGGCATATGGGGCCGACTCCCTACTCCTTTGAGCCACAGGCGCTACCCTCTCCTTTTTTTTTTTGTTTAGATTGCCATCAGTGTAAGAGGATTATTAGGGATACTGCAGATATTACTATCCTAGCAAGGACATGGCCATCACAGGGATTCTCCTTTCATCCCAAAGTTGCATGAAGCCTGTCATTTCCCATGCTTTTCCAATTGGGTTTGAGCCCTCTACAGTTAGAAGGTCATTTGCTTGGGAGAGAACTTGATAAAGTAGCTAACAGGTACACAAAAGTTTGAGTTCTCTGTTCACCTCTGCCTTTGACCCACCTCCCATGTGATATTACGTTGAGCTGGGCTCAGATAAAATTACCAAAGACATGAAGTTAACTGGCCTTCACTTTCCCTCCCCAGAAGGGTTTTCCTTCTCAAGGTTCCTGGCTCCTTAAACTCTCTGCAGCAATCTGAAGTTTAGTGACTGATCACAACTTAATTAATGACAACAGCAAGTAACATTGAGTGCCTATGATGTTGGAGGCCCACCCTGACTATATTACATGCTATCTCATTTTATTCTAGTGGCAACATATCCAGGTCATTATTTTATTTCATTTTATTTTATTCTTTTGAGACAGAGTCTCACTACATTGCCCTCGGTAAGGTCCATGGTATCACAGCTCACAGAAACCTCAAACTCTTGGGCTCAAGCGATTCTCTTGCCTCAGCCTCCCAAGTAGCTGGGACTACAGGCACCTGCCACAACATCTGGCTATTTTTTTGTTGCAGTTGCCATTGTTGGTTAGCTGTTCCAGGCCAGGTTCGAACCTGCCCCCTTTGGTGTATGTGGCTGCTGCCATAACCACTGTGCTGAGCCCAGGTTGTTATTTTAATTTGAGGATGATGAAGCTGAGATTCTATGAAGTTCAGTTGCTTTTCCAATATCTTCGGCTATTAGACCCTAGAATTGAGCTGGGCCTACCTGATTACAACCTTGGAAGTTAGTTTGCTATGGGATACTGCAAGGATGATCCCCTGGGATAGTAGCACACATAGCATAATGAAGTAGAATAAAATATCAAGTTCAAGTCCAGACTGTGTCATTGTTTAGTGTGTGATGGGGCAGGTCTTCCAAACTTTTGGAGCACTAGAGTCTGCTTTGCCAAATGAGATAAGGTTATGTCTAAGGCCTCTCACTGTGCCAAAGTACGGATGCCTTGTCAGCTGAACTCCAAGGCAGTGCAGGGGACTTACCTATGCATCCATCTATACACAACCCTCAATAGAACTTTCTCCTGAAACCAGTGTCCCAGGCCTATGGGCTGCTCTCTGAATGTCTAAGTAACAGTAAAACCTACCATTTGTTGAAAGTCTGTTAAGTCCCAGGTATTTTAGTAGCAGCCTTAGATAGATTATCTAAGTTTTTTTTTATTCCTCACCATCCTATTTGCCAGCTGTAATTACCCCATTTTCTTATGAGAAAATTATTTCTCAGTTTAAGTGAGCTTCCCAGAGTTATCCAGCTAATAATGAGCAGAGATAATATCCAAACAGTTTTCCTGATTGAAAAACATTGCCTTTCCCGGGCTATTTACCATGAATTTCTTTTCTGAGCTAAAAATGAAAGCACATGAACTGATCAGATTCAGTGCACATATGGTTCCCTCTAACAGAATACTTGAAGTCATGATCATCTTGGATGAACTGGGGAGACACATTGACTGAACCCCTATTTCTCCGTGGGCTCTCTCCTCATCTCACGCATGCCCCTATACTGGGCAGAGCTCAGCAGGCTGCTAAAAAGGAAGCAACGTGATGAATGAAGTCACACCTGTCAGGATGCTTCCTCTGACTGTGTGTTTATTGTATTTCCTCTCCTATGGTATAAGCAGTGAAGGCCTCAAACTAGTCAGTACTTCGAGGATTGTCCTGTTTTCCCGACCACTGATTTCATGTGGAATTAGCACATGAGATTACTAGTGTGATGAGCATTCTTTCTTATCTTTCCTTTTTTCTTCTTGAGCAAAACACAGAAGCCCTGATTTTTCCATTTGCATCACCTACTTTTGACTGCACTCTTGCTAATTTAGTGTCAGGTGACTGCCTATTAACTTCTTTCTCCCATTTAATAAACAATAGTTTTTAAAAAGGAAGACAATCAACCCCAAAGGAACCTCTAATTGGTGAGGTTTTAGGCTGTCAGAGTTTTCTGATACCTCTGAGATCACATGTCAGGTGGGTATTCATCCACCTGATGAATAAGCTCCCACTCTGTTATCTTCTGGATTATCCACAAGGCAGGTGGCTGAGGCCCCCACACGGGCTTTAAAGTGTCTTTTAAGCTTGTGAGTCTGCTCACCACGGTTGCTGTCCTTGGACTGACCCCTCCGAGTACTGAGCCCTCTGCTTATCAATGTCCTGTTTTCAGCTTGGAGTCAGGCTCTGACATAAGGGCTCTGTGTTCTCTGAGGCATAAGGAAGAGGAAGGGCGACTCCCTGGAGGAAATGGAAACTGCCAAGTCCAAGGCTATAGGTAGCTGGCTCAGCTCTTCCCACTGGGAAGTGAATATCCTGAGGGGAGATTCTGAATCTCAGATGTTTAGGAACCTGGGGACAGAAGGAAGGGGTATGGGAGGAAAGAAATCCATTCGACCTGAGATCTGATACAGAGGGCCATAGCATCACTATTAGGGTTAGAAAACCTGTGTTCCAGACGCAGTAAAGAGGGTGACACTGGTCTGTGAAAGTGCCCCTAGGTCTGCTGGGAGGTTTTACATTAATTTAGTTCTACCAACTTTAGACTTCTTAATTGTCCGATGCACGAAGCACTCAGATTTTTTAAGTTGTTTCTGGTGTTTATTTCTGGGCACCTCTTTACGTAAGTAGAGAGAAGGGGTGTGGGCATATCTCAGCCCTGGGCCCAGGGACATTTACTCTTAATATGTCAGACATGCGTGAGCTTGCTCACATCTCTGAAATCGGGTTTCCCCCCAGTGAAAGTGTGGGAGAAAATACCTGCCTTGCCCTTTCTTATAAGGCTGTTGTGAAGATTAAGGTGGTTAATATATTTTCATTTATTTTTTCAAAGATTTTTTTAGCACAGGGCAGCTCCATGCTCCCCATCCTAAAGTTTTGGGGGTTCTCAGTGAAGAAGATAAATGAGAACCTTGCCATCAGGATGCTATGTTCCATAAAACCTTAGTGATTTTTAAGTTTTCAAAACTTGGGTAACACTTTGTTCAGTTAGAATCTTACGTGAAAATCCAATAAGCAAAATAAATAAAAAAAGAAGTGAGGGCAGGGGCTAAAGTTCTGTTTGCTCACCCCAGCCTCTGCTTCCTAGTGGGCCTTGGAGCACTATTTGCAAATTCCATCAAGAAATTTCATCACACATGCAGGAGATACCAATTGAGAACTTGGTGACTCCTGAATTTGCAACTACTTTGCATGGTAGATGCTGTCAGTGCCCACCCAGATCACCCCTGCTGGCTGGAGCTCTTGGTACATGCCCACTCCCCCTCCCCCAGCTGCTGTGAGTGCTGGCCACTGGCAGCTCACAGATGTCCCTTTAACCAAGAGCATTGTTCTTGGCTTTTGGGAAAGTGCTTGTCCAGAGAAGCCACAGGCCACCTCTCCTCCTTGTACCAAGGTGTAACAACTCTTCAAGCTTCCCAGCATTCTGTGGGCTCAGACTGAGACTGGGCTTCAACTTTGGCCTCCCCCTGCCATCTTCTCCCACCTCTGCCGCCTCCCCCACTCCATGAAGGTGGTTTTCTCTTCCCTCAGCAAATCCTGTACAGAGTCCCCATCTCAGACTATGCTTCCAGGGAGCACAACCGAGTACACATGCTCCTCGTTATGTGTTCCATGTGGCTTATATGTGGCACAAAAATAAAGATGCACAGGGCTACTGGAAAACTGAAGGAAGAATGAGAAAAAGGACTTTTTTTTTTTGGCCAGGGCTGAGTTTGAACCCACCACCTCCAGCATATGGGGCCAGCGCCCTACTCCTTTGAGCCACAGGCACTGCCAGAAGAAGGACTTGTCACTGGTTTCCAGGATGCTGCTCTGATCATCAACACCCCCTGTTAAAGCCCTGTACTAAAATCCCCCAGTGTATGTTAGCATTCTGTAAACTGTAGAGTGCCAGGCAAAGGTGAACCGTGTTTCTGTAGCCAGGAGAAACAGCATCAAGGTTACAGTAACCACCTTGGGACAGTGATTGCTCTTTCCCACTTCTTGCTAGAGTTCAAGTGAAAAGCACTTGATGGGCAGAGGAACTGGTTTCAGGATGCTCTGTGAACCAGCCTGACCTGTGTGTGCTGTGACCTAGAGACTGCTTCACTTTGTCCACCTGTGAAGGGACAGAGTAGATTCTTTGGGGACTGCAGAGTAGATGAGTTGCAAAGCATTAGTTACTATTTATGTTGTTTAAAATATCCATTCTACTGCTTGAAATTGTGTGGTATAGTTAGTTCTATGGGATAAGGCAGAAACTTGTAAAAAATTATTTAAAGTGTCATAAATTATTTATTTTGAAATAATTTCAATGGAGATTGCATCTGGGAGTGATTTTGTCTGAAATAAAGGACATTTGTGGCCAGGTGTGGTGGCTCATGCCTGTAATCCCAGCACTCAGGGTGGCTGGTGGGTGGATCGCCTGAGCTCATGAGTTTGAGACCAGCCTGAGCCAGAGTGAGACTGCATCTCTAAAAATGGTCAGGCACCATGGCAGGTGCCTGTAGTCATGACAGCTACTCAGAAGGCAGAGGCAAGAGAATCATTTGAGCCCAAGAGTCTGAGGTTGCTGTGAGCTATGTCACCACGTCACGCTACCTGGGGCCACAAAGTGAGACCCTGTGTCCAAAAGAAAGAAACAAATAAATAAATAATAAAAAATATTTGTATTGCTGCAGAAAATGTGAGGTTATCTTGTGTTATTTGTGCTTTCTTATCTCTTGGCTGGGGGAGATTGTGAGTGCACAGCAGGGTGGGTTAAGCTGGGGCTGGAAATCTCTCCTGAGCTCATCTGAGGAAAGTGTGTGTCTATGTTGGGGGTGTGTGAGCATTTATGTGTGTATGTGAATGTGTATGTGTGTGTATGTGGTGAGTGCTGATACTGTGAGAATGTTTGTGTGTGTACTTGTGTATGTGTGCATGTGTGTACGAAGAGCAGGTGCCACTCAAATCCAGAGTGACTATAGTCACCTTCAGCCTCTAGGGGTTTCTCTAATACTGCAGGGTGAGCAACCAGGGTTGCGTTTTTGGACAAGAATAAGTTTCCTGGGATGGGAGTGGGGGCTTTATATGTGGCGCAAAATAAGCTTCCTAGGATGGGAGTGTGGGGAGGTTTATATGTGGCACAAAAATAAAGACACACAGGGCTACTGGAAAACTGAAGGAAGAGTGAGAAGGACTTCTTACTAGTTTCCAGGATGCTGTTCCAATCATCAGCACCCACTGTTAAAGCCCAGTACTAAGACCTCAACAGCTTCCATTTCTAAATTGTTACCTACATATTTTCTTGAATTATATCATATTGAAGAAAATTTTATGTATTTTCATAAATATTTATGTGCATCCTCATTGTTTAGGGTTATTTCATAAGACACACAAAAGAGAAGTTGTCAAAAGGGGTGAGTGAACCGAGTTCAGTGGAGAGTATTCACAAAGCTGGGGCCACAAAGCTGGGGTGTGATGGAAGGACCCTAACCAAGAGAGATGAGGCTCCCAGGGGGAGGGCAGAGGGATTCTTAATACCCTAGTCTGGAGGGGAAGGCAGGGAGCAACCTCCAGGGAGGCTGAGTGAGAGCTGCAGCCCAAGGGAAGCCGCTGGCGGGCCATTGTGGATTCAGCAGGCGATGTGGCCTCCGCCAAACCAAAGCCGGGCAGGATGGGCCCAGATCTCTCCTTCCTCTCTCCCTTCAATCTCCTGCTGATGCCTTCCCTGGAAAAATCCAATCAGGAGCTGAAGACAAGGCAACCACTGTGATGCAGGCACAGAGAAGGGCAAGAAAGGGTGGAGAAGGGTGGACAGTCCAGTCAGAGGACAAATGGAGACCATGTCAGGCCCTGAGCTATGCTGCGTCCTATGGGGCCAGGGGGTGGAGGTGGGGTGGTGGGTGGGGGATGCAGATACAAAAGGAGTAAGCCACAGCTCCCTTCTGAAAGAACAGAGAGAGTTCTTAAGTCAGTAACAGAGAGAGTATGGTAGAGACCAGAACTTAGCTTATAATCATGATCGGCCTGTTATTGTCTTTTATGAGGAAGATCAAATGACAGTTTACAAACAGTCTAGAAATCAGAATCATTACACCTAATGTGGCTTTAGTGTAACAGCAGCTCCCACGCTAAACACCTAACATTTATGGGCAATATCATTCTTGTGTCTTTCTCTGATAGGATTCTACTACCAGGGAGATGCAGATTCTGTCCTCTAATCTACTCAGCCATCTGGTCTCCTTGTCAGTATAAACCATTTTCCACAAGGAGAAGAGGCATCTTCCTACATGGCACACCCACCCCCTGTGCCACACTAGATTATAGTGTCCTGTCATTTCATTGGGGGCAAAACAACCGGCAAATGTCCAGGACACGGTAAACCATGAAACCCAATAGTAAGTACTGTCAGCTCTAAAATTGTGAAACCTACCTCGCAGCTCTGTGTCTGGTAACAGAGCCGACATTGCGTGCACATGTGTATGTGTGTGTGAGTGTTGTGTGTGTGTGTGTGTATGCATGCACATATTGTGTGATTTTTAAACACTGAAAACAAAGATAAATGATGGAGCCATTCCTGCCTTAGATTATTCCTTTCTCATCTGCTATGATGGCAGTAGATGGGGGGTTGGGTGCACATTCCAACCTAAGATGGGGTAGTAGGGTCCCATCGCCCTAGAACTGGTAGCCCCTATTCTGCAGCAGCTGAAATATTTGTACAAAACATGAGATATAAAGTCTGTGGGAATCCATGATTCTGACTTATTTTTTCTAAGAATTTGAAGAAAAACCATTTCATTCAGGAAGAAAGGAAATTGTTCATTGATCCTTTCTGAGAATCATATTTTAACAATAAAGGTTACCACACATTGTGGTGGGTACCTGTAGTCCCAGCTACTTGGGAGGCTGAGGCAAGAGAATCACATGTGTCCAAGAGTTGAGGTTGCTGTGAGCTATGGTACCACAGCACTCAACTGTGGGTGACAAAGTAAGACTCTGTCTCAAAAAACAGACAAACCAAAAAACCCAGTAAGGGTTGGTCTAAAGGAGGAGCCAACAGTATTTGGTAGAATCTCACCTGTGCAAGTGAGTCCCTGGGAAAGTGACTGGGTGGGTGTTAGGGGATGTCGAGGAACTGTGCTGGCTCCCTTTGCAAAGCAAAACCCCTATAGAGGTGCCATTTACAAATTCCTTTTAAAAAGGCAATTAATACAGAGAGATCAGAAAGCTCTGTTTTGAACATACACTGTTGCAGTCTGACTTTGTTTTGAGAAGTTGCCTAGTTTCCCTTTCACAGACTGTACTTTGTAAGTGTTCACTATAAACAAAAGCTCAGGCTGAGATGTCGGGGACGGGCCCTAAGAGCTGGTGAACAATATGCTATACACACCGGTAAACAAAGAAGCAGAGTCTGGGCCCATGGACCAGGGATATAAGTGGTGACCACGCAGAGTTCCAAAGGCATTAAAGGGGGCTTCTTAGCTTCCACTCCTGGCAGCTCTGCCTGGGGACGGGGGTTAACTCCATCTGGTAGCAAGGGGTGGAAATATTTCAACAACCTGTCTGTAGTTTGTCTTCGGGGATTTCTGAGCAAGTAATCAGAGTTATGGTTGATAGGCTTGCTGATTCTTTTTTTTCACAACTATGTAAGTGGTATATACATATTTTTCTAATTGTAGGTTTAGAATACCAGTTTTTTAAATGGAAAAATTGGATGGAAGAATACTGTTTGGACTAATGCCAAAACACAGCTTCCTTTTCTTTTCTCCTGTGAATTACATTAACCCATTTAGCTACTGAAAGTTGTGAAAAGAGCCAGTGGAATTTAGCTGGGTCTGCCAGGAACAGAGGAAGGCAGGGAGTGCTGCGTCTGGGCACAGGCAGGTAGGGGAATTTCCAGGAGCGCACAGACTACCCTGACTTTGAGTGGCTCTAAATGAAGAATGGACGGGAGTAAAGGCCTAAACACATTCATCAAGATAGTACACCATTTGTAGCTGTGGTAAAACAGATCATTAAATTGGACAGAGATTGTGGCTGCCTTTTAAGCTTCCTCTGGCCAGACCATGTGTCTCAGATGAATAAAGCAGTAGAAGAACAGTGAGATGAGTTCACATATCCAAGCTGGTTTTGACTTCTGCTCAAACAGAAATCAAGCCATACCCATTGTGGCCCTGATTTGGAGAGGAAAAGCAAATTTAATTAAAACAGGTTTTTGCATAACTGTATAATAAACAGATCTTTTAATGGAAATACTTTATAGATTTCCACCATTGGCTTAAATTACTTTTACTATAATGACGGTGTTTCACTTTCTCTTCTCTTTTGATTTTCCTTGTACTTGGAGCTTACTGAGATCCTTGAGTTTCTATTTTTTTAGTCAAATTTGGAAAAGTTTTAGCCATTTTTTAAGATGTTTTTTTCTGTGCCATCTTACCCAAGTGAATCCTATAATATACACACACAAATAGTTGGTTAAAGTTGTTCCTCAGCTGACCATATTATCAAGACTCTGGGTTTGTTGTTGTTGTTGTTCAGTTTTTTCCCCTTTCTTGGGGACCCTGTCCTACACAGCCTGATGTCCAGTTTCTTCAAATTGTCATTTCTTATATATTTTTCCTGTTTTCTAGTTACTTTCCACAAGAGGGTAGAACTAGTCTCTGTTAATCCATTCAAGCTGAATCAAGGGCCCCTCCTGAACCCTCTCTCAGAAATGTGAAGCAATTTCTCTCTCCTCCAAATCCTGAGGGAATGTCTTCTCCAGATTTATTGATCATTAGTGGTCATATCTTACCCTAAATGGATAACTCTGAGAATGGTGTTACACGAATTGTTGAACCAGGTTTTTGTTTAGTTGAAGAATGAATTCACAGACTGAAGGAAATGATAAGTGAATCAGAAGTTTCTTAGGGCAAGTAGGGAAATTCATTTACTGAGAAAGGAGAAGGGAGGAAAGCGGGTCTCCAGCGGGCTGCCAATGAAAGCTGAACGTTAAGGGGATTATATATGTTGTCTAACTGTGTCTGTTTTCTCTAAGGTAGGGTGACCAGAAGTCCTGCTTTTCAACATTTGTCCCGCGTCCCGCCGTGTTTTTAAAAAGTCTCAGTTTTTGGAAAGAATGCATGAACGGGCAGGAGAACAAGAAGGGAATATATAGTTTTTGGCTGCCATGTGGCTATTTCGTCAGAATATGAGTTTTATATTATTTTTGTTAATTTTATAATGTTAAACTGTAATAATAACAAATAATTGTTAAGAAGTGATTATTGAGAACTGCTCATCAAAGTTTGCATTGTTGTCAGGCCCTGCCCTGCCCCGTCCCCTGTCCCGCCCCCCCCCCCAATGTTATCCCGCTTTACAAATGTTAAAATCTGGTCACCCTACCTTTGTCCCATCTGGCTTTCTCATGGGCCCAAGTTCCCAAAGGTCCAGAACACTACAAGGGCTGAGCTTAATCTTATTCTTGGTAAATTCTGAGGTAAAAGACATCAAGAGATGATTTAAAAAATTTAAACCCAAGAGCTATTTCATTATCAAAATATTTTTAAGGGAAGCTCAATCTTAGCTTCGGACACTTCTGAACACTTTCTTCTCTGAGATCCTCACTTTATTTCACTACTTTGACATTTTGTCATCATTTGTAAGCAACAATGCTGGGGGGGGGGGTGTTACAGGATGCAAGTAGCTGTGCCCTAAACTGATGTTCCAGAGTGAGTCTGGGAAGAGAATTCTGGGTCAGACACCTATTGTGTCTGGTGACTGGGCCTTCACAGGATCCCACAGAGCAATGATCCCAGGTGGGGAGCGGATGAGTCTGCAGGGTAATCAGATGGAAAACTTCAAGGAGGAAATTGGCACACCATTAGGTTTGCACAGGTACATTGTAGAAGGAAGGGAAACAAAAGATTTCTTAAGGCTGATTTGGAGGGAAATGACTTAGATCAAGAACCACCTGTCCAACAACAAAATGTAAGCTTTTATTTATTTTCCAGTGTTAAAGAATTTAATTGAAGAACATCTGCCTGCTTGTGTGCAGTTGCTGATCTTTGCCAAGAGTAGGCCAAGGACAATGAACCTCCTCGTTAGGCAGCTGGAAAGCTGTCCTAGTGGATAGCATTTTAGCAAGACTCCTGCAGAAGCTCAAATGACGTAAGGGTCTCGTCTGAGCACGTTTTAGAGGACTTCAGTAACTGGCAGCCAAGCCTTGGTCTTTGCTTTCTGCCCCGGCAAACCTGCGCAGGTGCCAGAGATGTGGACCAGGGTGGGTGGAGGGGCACTAGGGACTGCACTTCCCAACAATCTTACTGCCTGACCTTAGGTGAGCGTCATTTGTAAGATGGTGGTGATACGGTTTCCCTCCAGGGGGTGCTGAAAGAACGACAGCTGCCAGGCTTGTCAATGTAAAGGGTACCCCACTGCCATCCTCTGCTAGCATGGCTGCTCCTGGGGAGGGGATGAGACTGTCACACTGTCAGATTCTGTCCACCAGCAGGAGTCTTGCTTGAGGGGCACAGACAAAGAGCAGCTGGGGTTAGAATGGGTGGGACCTGGGGACGAGGAAAAAAGAAGGCAAGATTGACGCCTAAAACCTCTAAGATCACCCACTTGTGATTGCAGAGAGCTTGTTTGGTGCCCAAAGAACTTGATCTAAACCAGATGATTGATTACCTTCTCCCCAGGCATCTCTGGGCACAGGCGCCATCTGCTAGTGGCCCCTGCCCTGGGTTTCCTACTGCTTGAGGGTCCAGCTCATCCTAACCCTTTTGCTGCCTCACGCTCTATCCTTCCCCATCTCTGCCTCATTCCCTCCTGTAGGGATCTCCAAGATCCAAGTACTTATTGGGCTATCCTCTTCTCCAGGGACCCAACACCCTGTGAGAGGCAACAGGCGGCAGTGGAGAGTGACCCAGCCAGGGTTCACGGTGCTTCAAGAAGGGACTGTGCAGAGACTGAGTGGGAGGGGCAGGCGGAGTGGGCAGGATGCTGCCCTGCAGTGAGCTCCTATCTTATTGAGGCCACCAGACTGGGAGGGGACAGAGAGGCCCAGAGCAACCCTGGCCAGAAAGGGAAAGTCACCTCTGACCAAGGAAGAAGGAAACAGCATCTGTGGACCCAAACTCGCCTCATGTGACTGGGACAGGCTCTGGGGGGCTCAGAACAAGAAAAAAATAGTCCCAGTCAAGTTACACAGCAAGGAAATACCCACTGGAAACTTGGCACGGCTCCAGAAGATGGCAGATTAGGGCCAGCAGGGATAAGCATGAGGTGTCCAGCAGAACAGCACAGGAAACAGCCCCAGAGCCAGCAGCAGCAGGTGCTGTGGTCCTGGAGTGCCAGCACATGGGCTCCTAGACTCGGTGGGCATGGTGGATAGGCCAGCCGCTTGGGTCCCTGTGGAGGGCTCTGTCCTGCATGTGCACAGCTCAGTCGGGAACAGGACTGTAATGCCATCAAGGCTCTCAGGGCAGTATAGTTGGGCCAGGCAGGGACAGAGGGGCCGGCTGGTTCCACTCCACTGTGGGCCCCACCCTGAGCTGGTCCAGCCCTTTGGGAGAACACACAGGTGTGATGCCACTTGTCTCGGGAATCCATGGTCTGTATGATATGCCCTTTCCTCTGGCCCCCACAGGCTTTAATAAAATCAGGAAATCCTCTATTTGAGGGGAAAAGCCAGAGAGGAGGATAAACTTTGAGTTAAGACTAAGAACAGCCTCAGCCCATAAGCTGCGGGAGCAGCCACCAATGGGGTTGTGAAGTCTGACCCGGGGAGGACTCAGTTGCTCCAGCTGCGCAGAGCTGGGGCCTTATGAGAACAGTCTGACACCGGCCAACACCAGCCTGAGTCTTCCTGCTTAAGGCACCAGACTTTGCCCAGACAGGTGGCCCTTGACTTTCTGGAGAATGTTCTAGAAAGGTTACCTACAGGTGTTGAGTAATCTCATTTTGAAAGTTTCCATTTCTTCCCCAGCACATATAATAGGACTGCCCCCTCCCTCCCTGTTTTTCTCCCATCATATTTCATATTTAGAAAATACACGTGCTATTTTAAGTGCAATCTTAGAAACTTAATAACTAGAGTGTTTAGTTAGTCTAACAACATCTTCTATTGTAGTTAATGAATACAGAAAAGAGTAGTTTTAAAAAAGAAAACTGAGGTGTCATTGTTCTGTGTTTTCCTTTCTGAAATCTGTAGACAGGCATGAAACCAAGAGGGAGAGACCTGTGTCCTGAAGAGCCAGGATTCCATTTCCACAGTGCATGCGGGGAGGGTAGAATAGAGGGGCGGGCTTAGTCGTCCACCTCTGCCTGCTCCCCCTACCTTCTCAGTACCCCTCAGTAGCCCTGCAGGGCCCTGGAGCCAGACTCAGGGGAGGTTCCCTGGTCTTCCATTTGCTAATTTGTTAGTCCTGACACTTTAATGTCCTTTTGCCCCAGTTTCCCCATCTGTAAAATAGACTCAATGACAGTGCTGCTTCCCTTGAGCTATAAAGCACTCAGACCATAGCTTGGCACAAAGAATCTTGGCTCTCATTATGGGTATAAATGTTCCACCTCTTGCCTAAATGGGGCTCAGAACACCAATCAGAGAGCAAGTCCTTTCTGAGATCTCCCCAGAGTCCTGCCTAGCCTCTTTGCAGACTCACAGCAGGTGCTCAGTGAGTATTTGTGGAAATAAAATAAATATCTCTAGGGAGGAAAGGTCTAATCCAGAGAGGTGACAGTTTAAGGTTAAAGTATTATTTTCTTCCTAAGGATATGCTAAGAAATACTAGTCCTACAAGATAGTCCTCAGAAAAAACAAAGAGAGGGGAAACCACATGAGTCGCGAAAATGAGGCATTCTAATGTCCCTTCCTAGAATGTCTCTTCTTAGAACAGTGCACAGCAATATTTTTAAAGGCTCTGAGGAGCCCTGCATTAAAGAAACTTGCTTAACTGTGTTTCAGCTAACACTAGCTAAACTCATTTGATGAGGAATTTTCTCCTCTCTGTGTGGCTCTTTTCTCCCTCCCCCCCCCCTTCCTTTATTTTATGCTATCTATTACTATACCACAGAATTCATGGATTTGGAAAGGACACAGTTGCCTGAGATGCATAGGGACTTTCTGGGTATAAGATAGGATGCTATTCCATACAGGGGACAGAGCAATGGTGCCACACTCTCAACAGGACTTCTGGAAGGCCTAGCATTGCAGCACAAGGGTGACAAGGGTCTGGCAGCTGACATTGGAGACAGATGGCTTCTTTCCAGAACATAGCCTCAAGCTTTCTTTGAACTGATCTGACCTTGGTTGATGAAAAACTAAATCTTATTTTCATATGAAACTGAGATTTAGATCATCAAACAATTTTTTTCAAGCCTAGAAGATTCATGGGGAAAGCAAACAAAAACAAAAACACTGAAGTAAAATCAAACCCAAACAAAACAAAAGCAGCCCTGAGAACAGAAACACAATGATCAGACTTGGGAGCCTTTCGGGGCTATTGAATAATTCATGCCACCACAGCTTTCTTCTGTTTTCTTTCTCAGGATTGCCAAAGTCCAGGGACTTAGCCTTGCCATGGTCTCTTTCAAATGGCATTCTGTCTCTGCTTACACCTGTGGTGGGGAGTTCACTACCTCCCAGGCTGTCCCTGTGCTACTCTTAGCTGCCACCACCAGGGTGTTCTTTATGCAACAGCAAGAGGACTCCAGAGTTCTCCCCACATCAGAGTAGCTGGCCAGTGTAAGGGTTGAAAGTCTGGACTCTGAAAAAGGCCTCCTTGGTGTGAATTCCAGTTCTATCACGTACAAGCCGTATACAAGGGCCAGGCACCATCTTCCTAGGTACAGCAATGGCACCAGGAGTGCGCGGCCAGGGAGCGATCCAGACACTGGGCACTGGGCTCCCCACTATTAGTTCCTGTGCCCCAGGCCCACGCCCCCCTCCAATCTACCTTCCCTTTTGGTTGAGGCCTTCTGGACTCCTTTCCTCTCACCAAGGCTCTTCTAGAAACTTTAGATCCCATGTGGAAGGCGTGTGCAGCTCATCACATACCTCCTCTCCTGAGGAAGCCCTGTGACCACCAGTGATGGAGGGGCGTCTCCTACCTTCACCTGTCCTCTGCTTCCAAGCCTCAGTGCCTGGTAAAGGAAGAGGGTCCTGGTAGAATTCTCAGGACCCCAGGACCAAGGTGTCCAGAAACAAAGAGTCTGTCCACAAGGTGAATTAAGGAATCTGTCTGACTCCAGAACTGGCTCACAAGTTAAGGACAGAACTGTAGCTGTAAACGAGCAGACAGACAAAGGAAAACAAAGACACCAATTTTTCTGTAAGTTTTTGAGCCAGACCTGATTTCCTTCAAGATCCCAGCCATTCACGCATCTACCTCCAGGGTTAGGCAGAGCTCCTGGGTGCCTCTTGCCCGAGACAACCCTACAGATGAGGGGAGAGACATTTCGTACCCTGAAGAGGCTTCTGTCTGAGCCTGTGGCCCAGTTCCCTGTGTGACTCTCCACCCTCTGCCTGTCTTTCTCCTGGGAATGCACCCAGGTTCCACAATGGAAGCAGCTAGAGGGTAAGTGAGGACAAGGAATGGGAAGGATATTGGGCCAGGTGAAAGTGGGTCAGGGATGGAAAACAGGGCTGGAGAGAGGGCACCCCACACTCCCAGCCCCCAGTTTTCAGGGAGCAAAGCTTCCTTCTACTCCCCTTGCCAAACCCTGGGCCCCTACTCCTCACAGCGGCAGGGTAGGAATGAGCACCATATTTCACAGAAGGGAAAACTGAGGCTCAGAGAAGTTGAGTAAACGCGGGTGACCAACTATCCTGGATTACCAGGACAGAAGGGGAGTTTCCTGGGGCCTGGGACTCTCAACTAGGACAGTCCTGGGCAAACTAGCACTGTTGGTCACCCTGCTCTTCAGTGACAAACCTGCATGACACCACTGTCCAAGCTACTGGGCACCCCCCAGCTCTCCAGAGGAGGGAGGATTTGGAGGGATTTGATCCTGGCTGGGCTGGACCCTGAGCTCTCTACATGGGAGGGGACCCAAATTCAGCCAGTGAAGGAGACAGGAGGGTGGAGAGACCAGCAGGGCCAGAATTAAAGGATTGTCTTCTTAGTCATGCACTGTTGGAAAAACAAAACCAAACAGTTTTTGAGCTTTTCTGCATAGTGGAGCTGGGACGTCATTTGCAAAACTGGACCAAGTTAAGCCGTTTCGGTTTGGGGCACTGTCCTTTCACACACCATTGAAGGAAGCCACTGCTTTCTCTCTGTCCTTAATTTTCTTTTAAATGAATAGCAGATGTTTTAGGGGAACTGAAACAGTACCTGTTAGCTGAAAACTCAAAACACTGGTCTACGACATCTGCTCTGTTCCCAGGCGGAGGGCTTTGGAACCGTCGGTCTTTTCCCGCTACTTCAGAGATGGCTCTGATTTCAGTTCTGAGAGCAGCAGAGGACAACACTCACTTATGACAATGGCACCAGGGCCCATTCTTCACCAGGATAGGGCCACTGTGGCCACTGGTCATTCAAACCCTGGTCTCAGAGAGTCTCAGGTTCAGGGCCAGCTTCCGCTGTTTGGTCTACTCAGAAAACCTAAATAAATAAAGTAAATAAACCTCTCACAACCCACAGGCAGAAGCGTTATGAACCTTCAGATTTCATTAGGGGGAGAATGGGAGAACTTCCAGAAAGCTCCAGAGAGGCTGCCCCCTTTGCTTGTATCTCCCCGCCCCCACCCTCCTCCCCTCCCATTCCCTTTCCTCCCCAGCACCTGGGCAGCTGGCCACTCCCAGGGGAGGCCAGCAGGCATCCTGCTGCATGGGAGATGGAGATCAGCAGCCACTCGTGTCATTAGACTGACACAGAATGGCCCAAGCTTGCTGCCCAGTGACCAGGAAAGGACAAAGGCTGATCTGTAAGTGAAGGAGCCAGCTTCCACCTGGGGACACAGTGCGGCACTGCTGGCTGTGCCTGGGAAGACGTGCTAGATCCTGCCGGTGGAACTGCCCACGCTCCTGGAGCAGGTTGTATTGTGTGTCCTCACAATTCACCTCCACTCGGCAGCTCAGAATCTGACCTTATTTGGAAACAGGGTCTTTGCAGATATAATTGGTTAAAGATCTTGAGACAAAATACTCTTGGATTTAGGGTGGACTCTAAGTCCAGTGACTGGTGTCTTTACAAGAGGAGAGGACACAGGGACACATGGAGGAGAGAAGGACACACAGTGATGGAGACCGAGAGACACTGAGGACTGCAGCAACCACCAAAGCTGCGGGGCAGGCAGGTCCTCCACCCTGCAGGGGAGCCTGGCCCTGCCAGCACTGATTTGATATCTGGCCTCTGGAACTGAAGGGTGATTTCAGGTAATTTATTATGGAAGCACTAGGAAATAAGAGCCTACAGTGACCAACACTGAGGACCCAGAATTCTCTGGGGACTTTAAGTTGTAGGGACCACGCCCCTGCCGTTGGTGCAGAACAACAAGAATTCTCCCTCCACTCCCCGTCCTCTCTGGCTGAGGGTGGCTGGGCAGACGCCTTTGCTTACACTATAACTCAGGGGCTGCTTTCTCAGGGAAGGGCCCTCTTTTAAAAAAGAAAAAATGGCTTACAGTTGTACCTCTGGACCTAAAACCCCCACCTCTACCCAGACTTAGGCCACAGGTTCTGTTTCCATCGTGGTTTTCGGCAGCCCTGCTGCTCACTTGGCAGCAGTTTTTTCTGCTGCAGATCAGAGAGAACTGTGAGCGCCGGCAGTTCCCAAGCTCACAGCCCAGGGAAGTCCCGCGGGGCAGTCACAGCCTTCCAGGCCCATGAGTGTGGCTTCCAGAAGATTCCAGAGTCAGGGATTCTGTGCTTTTAGCTTTCCAAGCTTCTGGAGCTAAGGATACGTCTTGCCAACGTATTTTAGTCTGCATTTCTTTTTTTTTGAGACAGAGCCTCACGCTGTCCCCCTGGGTAGAGTGCTATGGCGTCACAGCTCACAGCAACCTCCAACTCCTGGGCTCAAGTGAGTCTCCTGTCTCTGCCTTCTAAGTAACTGGGACTATAGGCACCCTCTACAACACCCAGTTATTTTTTGGTTGCAGCCGTCATTGTTGTTTGGCCGGCCCAGGCTGGATTTGAACCCACCAACTCAGGTGTATGTGGCTGGCGCCTTAGCCGCTTGAGCCACAGGCACCGAGCCTAGTCTGCATTTCTTGAAACTGTACTATTCTATAAAATGTTAATAAAAATTTTTTATAAACCATCACAGTCAGATAAGTTTGGGAATTGCCAAAATAAATATAATTAAATGACTGTCTTACTGCGGAACTCCTCAGGGCCTTTAATATGCCAAGCACATGTTGTGCCCCTCCAAGCAAAGGATATGGTATTTGGAGGTTCTCAAATCTATTAATCACGGTTTCCCTCTGTGTTCCGACCGTGCTTTTGTGAACTTCAGCAATGCAGAGGGCCTTCTTTTCTTTCTCTTCTAAGTTTTAAGAAAGCCAGCCTGCCCTTCCTGTCTTTCCTATAAATATGTGTAACTTTGCAGCTTCCTGGCCCACAGCTCTCCTGGGAGTCAATGCCCAGAGGCATGACTTTACTTCTGAATGGCATCAAGGCCCTCCACACTGGGACCAGGCCACCTGTCCTGCTCAGCACCTGCTGTTTGCTTCCCATGTGATCTGTCTGAACCCTTGTGGTCTTGAACCTGTGGCATGATCATGGCATTGAGACACCTGCCTCCGCACTTCCTGGCAGACATCTACGCATCCTTAAGGCTTCATGCCCACACCCATCTAATGTCCCCCAAGGTTTCCCCCAACCTGGGTAAGATACCCTCCGCGGAACTACCCTCATCCCCACAAGCTTTCCCTGCAAGACCTGCTACTTTACATAATGATTGTGTTAGGGCTCTCTAGAGGAGGGAACCAATGGGAGATTATGTACCCACCTGCATTTCTACTCACAAGGGAAACTGCCATACAGACCATCTGCAAGGAGAGAACCAGGGAAGCCGGCAAGGTGGCTCAGTCCAGTCTGAACACCTTGGAACAGGGAAGAAACAGTGCAGCTCCCAGGCTGAGGCTGAAATCCTGAGAGATCTGGGAGGCGGTGCCTGCCTCACAGTCTGACTCTGAGGAATCTGGAGTCTGGGGCCCACGGGCCGGAGGAGGAAGCAGGAGCCAGCTGGGCATCCCACTACTCCTGCCTGCTTTGTCCCGGTTGAGTGGTGGCCTCCACAGTGATGGCAGGTCTTCCCCTCAGCCCACTGACTCCCATGCTGATACCTGGAAACACCTGCCTAGACACACCCAGAAAGGATGCTTCACCAGCCACCAAGGCCACCCCGGATCCAGGCATGTTGCCACCTACCCTTAACTATTTCAGTTGTACGGGGCTGCGAGTTGTGGACTGGTCTTGCCCTCCAGCGTCTTCTACAGTGCTGGACCCTTGTGGCCTTCCTCATCTGATGCATCAGGGTCCAGAACTTTCAGAGATCATGTTTTTACTAGAGAGCGAGATCACTTTGAGGATGAATGTCAGTCTGTAAAGCACAAATTCTTGTGGTCTCTGCTTCTTGCCTTAACGTCTACTCTGTTGGATATTAGCACAACTACCTAATTTCCTTTCCTCTTGTGTGTGTGTGTTTTTTTTTTAATGTTTAGCCTTCTCTAACCTTAAGAAGAGGCGTGTCCTTTTTAAGTACCAAATAGGTGGGTTATGTTTTCGCTTTGTTGTGGTTGATCTGGCTTCCAGTTGAAGCGCTGGACCATTTACATATAGTAGGGCTACTTACAGGGTTCAGTTAAAATCTACCATCTTACTCTTTCTCTCATCTTTCAATTCTTTCACCTTCGCCATGCTCTTTCCCTCTCCTCTTCTGAATGAGTATTTTTTATCATTCCATCTTCCTCTCCTACCATCTCGTCACTTATATGTTCTTTACTATTCATTTAGTGGCTATCTGGAGGATTCCGTCATTTGTTCTTAACTGATTCTGGAAGTCTAATATAAATTAGGACTGTCACCAGTCTCCAGACAGTGAAAGGGTCTTAGAATGCTTGGATTTCATGAATCCCTCTTCTGGCTTATGGTAAATTGTTACTGTGTATTTTAATTCTCTCTGTATTTCAAACCCCCTCAGACAATAATTATCATTCTATCCAGTCAATATCCACTTAATCTGCTCACGATTTGCATCACCACGCTGCCATCTGAGATCCTCTCCCTCTGCCGGAAGAACACTTTTCAGTATTTTCTTTGGCACGTGTCTATCAGGAAGGAATTCTCTTGGCTTTTACTTGTCTTAACTGTCTATATTTTCTTTTCATTTCTTTTATGGAACATGTCAAGCACACAAAAGTAAAGGAAATAATGTAATATACCTCCATGTACCCATCACCCAGCTTGAAAACTCATCTCTTATCCTGGTATTTTTTTTTCCCTGAGACAGAGTCTCACCCCATTGCCCAGGCTCTGTGTCTCCACTCATAGCAACCTCAAACTCTTGGGCTCAAGTGATCTTCTTGCCTCAGTCTCCTGAATAGCTGGGACTACAGGCACCCACCACAAGCCCTGGCTGGTTTTTCTATTTTTAGTAGAGACGGGGGTCTTGCTCTTGCTCAGGCTGGTCTTGAACTCCTGAACTTAGGCAATCCACTCACCTCAGCCTCCCAGAGTGCTAGGATTCCAGGTGTGAGCCACCATGCCAGGCCTCTCACCCTTACATTTTCCCTGGCTAATCTGGGCTGAGAATTATTAATTCTTTCTTTCTTTCTTTCTTTCAATGCTTTGAAGCTACTCCCTTGCCTCCCGGCCTGTATTTCTATGGAGAAGTCAGTTTTCAGTTTTATCCATACACCCTTCAACATGCGTGGCAATTGTTGATTGTCAGATATTCTATATGTTAAAAAATAAGGTATAATTTGAGACTCTGGATGATGTTTTCTTCTCCAGAGAGGATTTTCTTTCACTTTTTGCAGGCAGCTGAACCTGGGCCATTGGCAATCTCGGGATACCGAAATACACTTAGGAACTGAGATATTCAGAACGAGGCTGTAGTCCCAGTGAGGTCTGGTCTATTTCTAGTGCACTTCAATTTTTAGGGTGTAGCTTTGCAGAGTTCCTCCAACCCCAGTCTACTGAGAGCCACGTATGTCCTCAATCTCTAAGTCACCACTTTTAAACTCAGAAAAAATAAAACTCCGGGTCGCTTCTCAACCTTTTGGCTAAGTGTAAAAGCATTTTGGCCACGTCTTTATAGTCTCACCCTGCGGAAAGGAGACATCGGTCCTCATTACTGAGGTTGGCGCCTTAAATGCCCCTTCAGAGGGGCATTGCCCCCTGCACCCCTCCCAGGCTCCATCCAGGCAGGGCCCCACTGCCCTCCTCCTCCTGCCCTGAGCTCCCAGGGTTACACACTCCCAGCCTTTGGGGCACCATTACTGGTTTGAAGTACAGACTCACTTATTACACAGGAAGCACATGAACACTGCTGCCGTCTTCTCAAACTGACCATATCTTCTGCAAGGAAAACCCCTCTCAGTGACTTAACATAGTTCAGGGGACACTTCGGGGAGCAGTGGGGCCATCCTGCAGCAGATAAGAATAAGATGGGAATGGGGTGCCCCTGGCACAGCCCCATCCCCCCTCCTCCCTGCCTTGCTTGTCTCTGGCTCTGCCAATCACCTGGCCAACCAGTCAGATCCCTGGAAGGCCTCCTCCACGCTTCTGGGTGGGAAGGGGCGTGTCTCCCCACCAAGGGTGAGAGCGTGGCTTTCTTCTGCCTGCCACCCCTCCATCTTCCCTGCCATTGTAGTCGGGAGGAGGCTACATCTTGGCACTCCTCCCCTCATGCCGGGCTCTTTCTGGGTCCTACCTTCCCCACCCTGGCCCCATTCAGCCCAATGTGGCGGCTTCTATGGCTCAGGTGCTCCCGGGATTCCTTGTAACCCTGAGCAGTGCTGGGGGCCAGTGACACTCGCCTGCTGAGAGTACACTTGGACACAACATTTCCACAGTATCATTTGGGGAGACATAGAAAATCTTCAACATGGGGCAGTGCCTGTGGCTCAAAGGAGTGGGGCGCTGGCCCCACATGCTGGAAGTTGCAGGTTTGAACTCAGCCCTGGCCAAAAACTGCAAAAAAAAAAAAATCTTCGAAATGGCTAAGAAATTCCATTTGCAGACCTTTTGCCAGAGAAACAAGAATGGGCACCTAAATTCAGCTGCAAAGATATATTTGTAGCAACTTCAAATTTCCAAGGGTTGCTTAAAGCTATTCTAGTCCAGCCACATGGTGGAAGGCTAAGTTGGTAAAAGCCTTGATGCAGATGGAAACCCTGTATTTGGAACTGTCACCTCTGTCCCAGATGTCCGCCAAGCCTCCTAACATGTTTTTAGACATCCTTCTTTGCTTCTCTTCAAATCATTTGCACGAAGTTTTGCATAAAAAATAAAAGCCTAAATCTTTCCATAGCAGTTCAAAACCCTATAACGAGTTCCTGTTGTTAAAAATGTGAATTTCTGTGCTAGGCTCTGTGCAATTAAGCCTGTGTGGTCTCTGCACATAGGAGCTTCTTTACCAGGGATGGAGGGGTTGGGTGTGGCCCACAGGACTCTCAACCTGGTGTTCTGAGCTTACTACACCCACATCAACCCGTGTCCACCCCCCATACTCTGGCCATGCCCTCCTCCTGTCTGTCCTGGAGCGGGCCCAGCCCTGGCCACCTTTAGACCTTTGCAAATGCTATTCCGCTGGCCAGGGACTCCTGCGCCTGTCCCTGGTGCTCTGGGTAACTTCGCCTTAGCCTTCAGTTCCCAGAGTGGCTTTCCTTGACTTTTCCATCTAAACGTGCTTGCTGTTAATAGTCCTCCTGTGTCCTGTTCTTTCTTTTCCTTCTGTTTCCATTTAATACATGAGGGTGGCTTCCCTGTGGGCTCTGCTTACAGGGGACAGCCAGCACTGAGCACTCTGTAGGCCTCACATACAGTAGGTGCTCAGTGACCATGTTAGGAGAACCCTTGTGCTACATCGTTAGTTAAAAAATCAAGTTACAAAACATACGTGTAAAACATGGTATAATGCAGTGTAATACAGTATCACACAAATTAGCATAAAGATTCAGCCAGAAGGCTCTCCAACAAACTCTCATTAGTCATTATGTATATATGCTGGGATTGTAGACGGTTTAAAATGTTTACCTTATTTGTTTTAGCTATATTTTCCAAATTGTAATTAAGTCCTTAATAAATGTGAACAATAGAAACTACCCCATCATAAACAATGAAAGTCAGGCGTCATTCTCATTGCAAAAAGACCCAGCCTGCAAATCCCCAGCCTCTGTGAAGTGTGTTCTCCTGGCTCCACCTGCGGCCCCCCTGGGAAGGTGGAGCTGGCGACAATTTGGTGCCCTCTGGAGATACCGACATTGCTCACCATCAGAGGTTTCTAAGGATTGGACTCTGAGGAGTCCTCTCTGCAGAAGCTTGGGTTGATCCCCCTGGACCTGTGGACATCTGCGTGCTCCCACCAATCCTGCCCTTTCTAAGTGTAAGAATGAAAACTGGGAGTCAGAGTCTTGCATTTTTTTCAAGTCACATTTTGATTTTAAAGATGGACATTGATTTCCAAAGAGATAGCAAAAGTTCTCACTATTTAATTGGTCTATTGAAACGCTGAGCACTAAGCTCAACTTACATAGTTCCTTGTTTGGAGAGTGTGTGTGTTGCGGGCACACAGCTAAAAAGGTGCATTTTTAACAGGTTCCCAGGTGATGCTGATGTGGCCGGTCTGGGGACCACACCTGGAGAATCTGTGAGCCAGGGGGCTCTGCCTTGCTGATGGGGCCACAGGAGCGCGAATGAGGTGCTGTGTGGCTTGGAGGAAATCACTGTCCATGCTGAACCTCAGGTTTCCTGTTGGTAAGAAGAGAAGGAACAACCCCTGTGGGCCGGGCGTCACATTGGCATGTTCCAGCCAGCACTGGGCAGCAGAGGGCAGCAGAGAACAGCAGATGGGGCCCCAGCCGGCTTCCTCCTGCTGATCCCAGCTCCCTGAACTGTCTTCTGTTGGAACAGAACAGCACCTGTTTGGCAACTCAGTGCTCCAAAACCATTAACCCAAGGAACAAGAAGTTTCCTAATCTGTTTGCACTCTCTTTAATGACTAAGAAAGGTGAACTGATGCCTTAGATGGAAGTTTACTTCTTAGAGAAGTTCACCTTGACAGACTCTCTGAACACACGAAAATCCAGGCCCAGAAAGAGAAGAAAGAGCCCGTGGTCACTTGGTGGCAGGCTCAGGACTGCACAGGGGCCTTTCCATTCCACCCACGCAGAGTGGTCCATTCCCTCCTGGAAGAACATCAGGCTAGTGGACGTGAAGTGGGAGGGGTTGAGGGGATCCAGGGACTGACGGGTGTGGAGAGGACACGAGAGGTTTCCCAAGTAGGGCCCATGGGTATCCACCCCTCCTCCACACTTGAAGCTGGAAGGGGAAGTTCCCTACAAATCTGTGACTCCAGAGTCCTGGAAACTGTATGCAGAGATGGCAAATCATTCCCATCTGCGCCTCTCCAGCCGTTCTTCAAACGCAGAGCCTCCTCCCCCTTTTCCAAGTGTGGCTCTATCACCATGAAATGTCCCCACACCTCTCCCAGTGCCATAGATGTCAGACCCAAACCCTAAAAAAAGCCATTTTTCTACCTTGATAAAGACATTTTCCTTGTCTGGAATGCCAGGTTGGAATTTAGAATTCCTAAGGAGTTGCCCCTCAGAACAAAGCAGTGACCAAGGGCCAGGCAGAAGCGCACCCTCTTTCAGACCAGCCCCAGCTTGCCCTTGTGCTGTGAGGGGTCTTCTATGCATACGTGTGCATACACGAGCGTGTGCCCGCCAGCCTCTCGTGTCCATGTCCTGTACACACCCTCCCCCAGCTGAGCAGTCAACCACAGGAGAATGAGGGGCCAGGGAAAGAGGCCCAGACAGACCTGCAGGTTGGCTGGGGGTTCCAGGGCCCCGTGATGAACTCCACAAAGACAGGAGGCAGGATCCGGGTAGGCACATCCTGACCCCAGGGACTCCGTACCTGCATAGGGGCCCCTCCGGCCTAGGTCTCGGGACAGCTCTGCCTCAGGAGCAAGTTTGTAAGTTACTGCCTCTTGAGTCTGTAAGGTTTTGGTTGCTCAGTGCTGACTGCCATCTCCCTGCCAGTGCCTGACACTGCCCTGCCCTATACCCCTGGGAGTCCTGCTTTGGTGAAGGCATGTCCTAGTTAAACTGGGGCTCCCACCTGTGACAGAAGCAGGATATAAAACTACTCCTGACTCTGTAGGTGGGACTCTTGGTTGCTGAATCCATGGGACGATAGAAAGTCTCTGGGATGGTGGTGGTTGGGCAAGGCCAGTGAGTGGTTACCAGCCTCGCCTCAGCCCTGGGAAGCATTCAGAGGCCCCTGACAGGGAAGACCAGAGCCACCTGCCTCTTCTGAGGCAACAGCTGGGTCTCAGAGCCTCAGGTGTGCTCAATGCCCAGCCAAGCCCAGAACATGGGCCTCTTCTGCCCAGGCCCTCCTGGCTGGCCATTCACCAGTGAGGAGGGTTTGTGAAAAGCTCCCGGGATGGGCCCAATGAAGCCACACTGGCTTTGGGCTCTGGAGGCCTGACTGGGGGCCTTCCCAAACCACAGGGAGGGCTGACAGAGAGAGGGCAGTAGGCTGTGGCTGAGCAGGGCTGTGGGCTAGACTGGGCTGCAGCTCATTCTGACAGGGTCTTGGAGGGGTAGGGTGAAGAGGCTGTTAAAAGGCAGCCTTCCAGGCCCCGCAAAGGCCCTTTGGACTCTGCGGTCCTGGGAATCTGCATTTTAACCAGCCTTCCTTCCTGAGGATTCTAACGCACGCACACTAACACCTGAGAAGCACAGCTGGGAAACATTTTTTTATTCCTGCAGTCAACAGATGTCCACAGAACTTCTCCTGCCTTAGCACCATCGGGCTTCTGTCCTCTGTGGCAAAGTCAGCTCTCCCAGGCAGGTTCCCCCCTCCTCAAGTCACAGTGCTAATGTCACCTCCTTAGGGGCACCGTTCCTATAATGGCTGTCATCTCCGGCCTCACTCCACATCTTTTCTCTTAGCTCCTTGGCCTTCACCACAGGCACAGAGAGCTTTGAGTATTTATTTCACTCAATGGCTGTGTCTCCCCCTCTAAACTCTCAGCCCCTCCCCAAGGCGAGGGCCTAATTTTCCCCAGTGCTGGGGCTGAATGGGCTTCCTGAGTCTGTGTGGAATCACACATGAGGCCACCAAGGCTCAGGAACTCATTCCCTGCCTCTTCCCATAATGAAATGATAGGGCAGGCACCTGTGGGAGAAAGAGGGCGTTTGTAATGAGGAAAGGTAGGTGGTGGAAGCCTCCAGGCTCTGAAGACCCCGTGTGGCTGTCTGCCCACCCACTCCAGGAAAGGGGAAGCTCTTCCAAGAAAGGCAGAGAAGCAGACAGGCCGAGAGCACTCACAAATGGGCGTCCCCCTGGTGAGGAAGGATTCAGGGCTCAACACGCTTCCTGGGGCCGGGTCTGTACAGGTAGAAGGAAGAGGCCCTGTTGGCTGCACGGCGGGGCGGCCTGAGCCCCGGGCTGGGTGTGCAGCAGCCTGGCTTCAGAGTGTGCTTGTATGCACTTGTTCTTCTGGCATGCTATGAATTGTTTTTTGGCTGCCTTGTTAGGAGATTAAGCTTTCTGTAAAAAGATGAAAAAAATCTCTAGCAAAGGCTTGACTAGAGCTGACCCCCGAGGAGGCGGCAGCAGTAACTGATGGGCACAACATTTGTCTAATTAATCTTCTTGTCAACAAAGTTGTTCTTTGCCAGTGCCAGCCCTGACATCATCCCATAAGCTTGCCACACTGGTTCATACCCACTCCAAAGGCTACCTCCCAACTGCTCCCCAGCCACCCCCAAATGCTGTCCATGGGCCGGTGCTGCCTGGAAATGTGTGAACAAGAACAGAGATGTCACATAGCCACTAGCTTTGCAGGGGTCCTGGGGAATCACAATTCGATTGAATAATGGGTAAAGATCTGGAAGGTTCAGTGGAACCCCAAGCTTGGAGGAGGCTGGTTTCCAAATAGGACTCAGAGATACTGAACTTTTTCTTCATATTAAACTTTGGGGCAGGGGAGGGTTCAATTTCACAAGGCAAATTGCTTTTGCCCTGCTGGATTGTCCCAAAAGCGACCCAGGAAAGATTGGCTGGCAAAGCTGCAAAATCAAGTGCCTTCAGGGCCCATTTGAGGCTGACCTGGACTTCAGGAACTGGGGCACACTGTGTTCAAAGGTTGAGTCTGAGTCCTGAACATGACATTTAAATTTTCAAAAAGATGGCTCAGCGTCTGTGGCTCAAGTGGCTAAGGCACCAGCTATATACACCTGAGCTGGAGGGTTCGAATCCAACTGGGGCCTGCCAGACAACAACCAAAAAATAGCTGGGTGTTGTGGTGGGCGCCTGTAGTCCCAGCTGCTTGAGAGGCGGAGTCAGGAGAATCACTTGAGGCCAGAAGTTGGAAGTTGCTGTGAGCTGTGATGGCACAGCACTCTACCCAGGGCAACAGCTTGAGGCTGTCTCAAAAAAAAAAAATTTTTTTTTTCAAAAAGACTACAGGTTCATGAACTAAATCACATTGGTGATTTAGTTTGAAAAGCTCCTGGGATGGGCCCAATGAAGCCACACTGGCTTTGAACCCCTGGAGGCCTGATGATTTGAGAAGGCCCCTAGTCAGGCCTCCAGGGGCCCAAAGCCAGTGTGGCTTCATTGGGCCCATCCCAAGAGCTTTTCATAAACTGATCTTTGCCAGTGCCAACCCTGACATCATCCCATAAGCTTGCCACACTGGTTCATACCCACTCCTAAGGCCACCTCCCAACTGCTCCCCAGCCACCCCCAAATGCTGCCCATGGACCGGTGGGATCCGGCCAAGGATCACCAATGGCCATCACATTGGTGGCCATTTCTTAACCTCTTCATGAGACTTTTAAAGTCAAATATTATCTCACCCAAGCCTTCCGGGACCATCCCATCTACATAGGCCCTCCCTTCTGATTTTACTGCTACTATATCACTGCCATGGCTTTGTCACCACACATCCTGTTTCTGCTCGGTTTCTGGGATCCTTAACCAAGGAGTCTCTGGATAAAATCTTAGGGGTCCATAAACTTGGATGGGGACATAGTTACATTATCACTTTCATTAACAAAAATTTCACATTTTACTCCACTATGAATATAGGCAGTACACCACAGGGTATTAGCAGTGCCTGTGACTTTGTTGCAAATAGAAATCACAGCTATTTTTATATCACATTACAGTTGATGCAGTTATCTCAAAATACCAGTTGGGATCATCACTATTTTGAAATGACTGTAGTTAATAGACTTGTTTGTAGATCTGGTTATATCATCCATTAACTAAGAGCATATATGACTATTTCACAACTAAACAATATTTTGATTGCTGTATTTCAATATACATCAATAATTTGCTTTGTAATCCTGCGTATCTTATTTTATACTTTTCCAAATAATCTGAGAAGAGGCCGAGGGGATTCACCAAAACTGGAAAAGGGAATCGTGCAACTGTAAGCCATCTCTTTCATCCTCCTCTGTATCATCAGCAACTACTTTGGGTCCTGACACATAACAGGCGCTCAACAGTTTTGGCTGAATGATTCAATGAATGGTCCACTAAAAGACACAAGTAAATGAATGAATGGTCCAATGAAGACATGAGCCCTAAAATGACCTTGCCCAAGTTCATGGATCTATGTATCTTGGAAAATGCCTAAGGTTTCCTGGACCCATTGCCACAGGCCCTCCTTTCTAATTCCACCAGGAGAACTTGGGGGTCTTGCTCCCAGTACTAAGAGCAACACGAAGAGTTCAGGGCCAACTAAAGAGCCTCCGCTCTGCTGGACCACACCGGCCCATTGCCTTTACTGCTACAGCCATACTGGCCACTGAGTCCTGAGAAGGAGAGGAGGGGATGATCCCCAAGAGACGCTGGGGTCCTTTTGTTTTGGCGCCACCGCGGGACTCGGGCCCGCTGCGCGGCCCGCTCTAGCCACGCGATGGCGCCGTGCGCCCGCCTTGAGGGCTCAGATTCCCGCCCCGGAGCCAGGCTCCGAGCTGGGGTTCCGGCCGGGGGAGGGCGCTGCAGGACGCCTGGAGCTTCGCCGCAGCCCGGCTGAGGTTGATCAGCCGCGGTCAGTCCCGCATCATCAGTTCCCTATCAGTTCCGTGGGGCTGGATGGATCCCAGGGTGGGAGGCGGGGGAACGCAGGGGCCGGGTTCCTGATGCCCAGGGGCGAACCCCCAGGAGCCTACCTTTGAGCCACCCTAACTCTCCATGCACACCCCGCGTCCTTAGAGGGGGGGGCATGATACGGAGGCCGAGCGCCCTGTCTGGAGAGCCACACGGCTTGAGTCCCGATTCCATCCTGCCTTCCTGCCATCATATTCTCTTTTGCAAAATAGAGACAAGCATGGTCAGGACGAGCGGGTAGGTTGGAACCGGATGCCGCAGCAAAGGGCCGCTTAGCACAGTGCCGGGCGCTCAGTGAGCGCTGCGGTGGTGCCTCGTCCCCAGCCAGGTGACTCTGGCGAGGCCAACCTTGCTGATCCTCAGCGGAGGGACAACGCTCGCCCGGTACTTGCTTCCTGGATTGCCGTGGAATTGAAGGTAACGCTCGCAGAGCTCCTCACGGTGCCTGTTGCCCAGCGAGTAAGCATGTCCTGTGTAAGTGGACAGGCAGTCACCAGGACGCCCTGCTGCTCCTCTAATAACACCGTCACCCAGATCCTAGAGTTTTATTCCAGGGAAATGGGGCCCTGGCCAGGTCAAATTTTCCTGTTTTCTAAAGAGAACTTGGGCAGCAGACAAGGAAACACAAGAAGGTGGTGAACGTACGTTGGAGTCCTTTAAAAACGGGGAGATGAGCTCCTAAGCAACTGTGTTCTGCTCAGAAAGGAGTGGCTGGGAGAGCCAAGAGGCTCCGCTGAAACCCAGCCGGGCGCTGGAGGCATTCGGGGAGCCTCAGCCTTGCTCCCTCACCCGTCCTGCATGCGTCCTAAGCTCTATTTCCTGAGCCATGTCGCTGGCCCACCAGCTCCTTGGTCTGTCCCTATAAGCAGTCACTGGTGCGTGCAGGCCCGAACTGGCCCTCTCTGAGTCAGTCTGGGCCCAGAGTGTTGATAATTAAGAGACACACGTCAAGAATGTAAATTCCTGCGGTTCCCAGCCTAGGAAGGGTTCATTTGGCGCCTCAGGACAATTACAAGCTAAAGGAGGCTGAAAGAACCAGTGTTACTGTTTAAAGTGTTATCAGTTTAATGAACTGCTTATGAAGTGTTAAATGCATGCGAGTGTAAACCTAACATCTGGGCTTGTGTTTTATTTGCAGACTTCAAACTGGGCGCTGGGTGTTTTGAAAATGCCAATTAATGGTGTAGAATCAGAATTTCTAATGGGGAGGAAGGAAATTCTTTTGTGATATCTCCCTAAACTATCTCAAAATATGTCTAAAATACACACACATATACAAACAATAAAACCATGAAGACTGAAATGATTTTTTTTTAATTAAAAAAAAACAGTAATTTGCTGCTCTGTCCTGTGTGGTCACATGATTTGGTATATTTTTGGGGAGCGGAAAGAATGAGGAGTTTAAAATCAGAGACGTCATCAACACAAATTTCCCAGAGGTTGTTCTAGAAAACTTGATATTTCTACTTATTTCTTTCTTTCTTATTTTTCTTTTTACTCTATTGCCCAGGCTAGAGTGCTGTCCCTCCAGGAGGCCTGGCTAATTTTTCTATTTTTAGTAGAGATGGGGTCTCACCCTTTCTCAGGCTGGTCTCAAACTCCTGAGCTCAAGCAATCCACCCACCTCAGCCGCTGGAGTGTTGGGATTACAGGTGTGAGCCCCTGCACCCAGCCCTGCTCATTTCTGGCAGGCAAAACGAAGATAGCCTTCAGAAATATTTATTGTGCTTGCAGGAGAAAAACCTTCAAGCTACTCCCTGAAGCAATGAAGTTGGATTTGGAACAAGTGGAAACATTGTGAAATGGCTTATTTTCTTCCAAAATTTGTATTTTTCTTCCTTATTTCCTGTTAAATCAGTGCCACTCATTAGCAACCATATTTTTTGGTTATATACTCAGCAGAATTTTCACTCCGTGACTACATTCCAAATTAAACTTCTACGTTTCCAGGGAAAGAGTAACAGACATTTAAAGCAGTCCGAAGTTAAACTAATGAGAAGGAGGGGAGGAACCCAACTTTCTTCTTCTCTTGTAAAGAGCTACTGCTTTTTATCTGCTTTATGCTTTGGGGACACTCTTATCCCTGGGTTCTTGAAAGGAATGTTCACAAAGCAAGACGGCTCAGCAAAATGCCAAGATGTCTGAACTTAGCATGATGGAAGGGTCCTGATAAATGCTGCTTTCAGAGAAACAAAGGTGGGGTTTGAGGATTTGATCGCGAGAGTTGGATGGGGCTGCCTAGCAATTGTGCCATGCTAGAGCTGGAGGGGTGTCCAGGCTGGAAGCCTCATGCAGTGAGGCAGAATGCCAGAGCATGGCAAGAAGCACACCCAAGGAAATTTAGTGATAAAATTACAGATGGAGCCCATAACCTTTGCTGAGTGTTCTTTAATGAGCAGCTACTTGTCTCATACACAAGTGCCCCTCTGCCAGGGGGCAACGATGGCAGCTCCCTGCAAGTTATTGCCTTAATGAAAAGAAGGTAACACCCCCCCCCACAATTAATTTCCTGTCAAGGTGGCCCAGTAAGGCCCAAGCTCTTTCTTTACTCTGCTATTGTTTGAGTCTCCATTTGGAAGCAAAAGGCCTATAGGAGCAAGGGGAAAAAAAAAATTCCCATAGGAAAGTCATAAACTTTACTACATGGTAAGATAATGTTGGCTGCTCAGGTCAATAAGCGTTGCTATATACAGACCAGACCTGTAACAGCCTGGAATGTTCCTTTTAAGAAAAATTTGGTAGCTTGATTCAGCTCAGAATATTTTAAGAAAGTACATTAAAAGGAGTATATCATTGCGGGTTGGGGGAAGAAAGAGAAAAGGCATTATGAAACTTCAATGGCCAAACTAAACTGTGAACATGGTGAATCACTGCAACAGGATGTCTCAAACACAGGCCCCAATAGAGATGATACAGATACAAAATTAGTATGTGGTAGATATCTGCAGGGAAAGGCAGTCGGTCAATGAATGGTGTCAGGACCGATCACGTGAAAAATTAAAGACAATCCCTAGCTCTCCCCACACACCGAAATAAATTACCGGCGCACTTAACAGCTTTATGCAAAAAGAACATAAAAATTTCAGACAGGCAAGCTTCAGATCTTGACAGAAGGATTTTATAGATATTTTAGAAGACTGGAAAGAACAAGATTATTGGATTGGACCACAGAAACATGCGAACTTCCAGATATCAGTAACATTGGGAAGATGTTTGTGAATATCACAAAGAATCCATCTTATTTTCATGTGAAATTGTATCGCAAAACAATGAGAAAAGTGCTATTAAAATGGACAAAGTATACGAGTAAGTAACAAATATAAATGCCCAATAAGCGTGTAAAATGTTCAAATATCAAAAATGTAAATAAATCAATAATAAAAATTCAGGGCGCTGCCTGTGGCTCAAAGGTGCTGGTCCCATATGCCAGAGGTGGTGGGTTCAAATCCAGCCCTGGCCAAAAACTGCAAGATAAATAAATAAAAATAATAAAAATTTACCCCCCCACATTGCTGGTGGGAGTTTACATGGACAGAAACTTTCCGTAAAACAAAATTGTTCATCAAGACCTTTAAAAATGCTCATACTGTTCATTATGTTTTTCTATTTTTAACAAATGATCTATAATTGGGTGGGAGCACAAAAACCTGTTCACCAGGGAGTTCATTTGACGATTGCTTACAAATTTTGAGACATAATCTATATTTCCAGTAACTGGGATTATCATCCACGTGATGGGATAATGATCAGCCATTTATTTTGTTACTATTTGAGGTTGCAGGGGCATGACCATGACCGAATGCTCAGAGAAAGACTTTGTGTACAAACATGTACACAGTATATATTATAAAGCTCCAAACGCTTTCAATGGGGTTAGTGGGGATTGGATATAATTTCAATTTTCTTTTTGTGTGTTCATTTTCCCATAATATACATTTATGATAGAAAACAAATATTGAAAATAGCATTGGTGGGAACGGATGTTCCTTCCAGGTGGTGGTGGGTGGGTGAGCCCTTGTTCTCATGACGCGGGCTCCGCATGCCCCTGACCATCTCACGTATGTTCGTTCTGGGTTTACCAAATCCTTCACAGCAGATTTTCCCAGGCTGGTTATGGTAACAGGACCTTCAATATCCCAACTGGCCCAGAGCCACCTTCATACCTACCCCTTGGGAGGTGAGGGGCTTAGTCTCCATTTTTCTGTGTCAAATTAAGGGTTTCTTAGGGCCAGGTAGGGTTAGGCAGAGGTTTCTGGGTCCTGTTTGGCCACAGTGAAGTCGGAAGGGCCTCATTGTCAATCTTGGCCAAATGTAAGTACAGACATATTCCACCAGTCCCCTGCTTCCTGGGGTTGAGTTCCATCACATAAAGTGCAGAATTTTTAAACATACTTAGGTACTCAGTTGGCCTTCCGAGCTATTCTTTAAGGATTTTCCCAAGTGCTGTGTGCAGGGGTGTGCTGGTGTCAGCTCACACTCCTCTAAGAAGCTACTGTATGCATCTCTTTCCAACTTTGTTTACCACCTTGGTAGCTTAAAGTTGGCCATTGTGGGGGTAAATATATTAATGCCATGGAAACAGGGAAGCAGTACAAATCGGGGCTGCTTTTTTTGTTCATAGAAAGCCCTACTTTAAATAAAAATCTATTAGCATACCACTGGCTGTACCTAAAACAACAATCATTTGATTATCTTTCATAGTATCTGTGGGACAGAACATTGTGAGGGGCTTGAGTAAACGGTTCTGGGTCTGTTGCGCAGTTGGAGTAAGACAGTGGCTAGAGCTGGCAGAGGAGAGGGCAGGAACAGCGGGGGTTGCCTGGCAATCTCTCACTCTTCCTAGCCGTGTGGGTTCTCCATGTGGAATGATTTGGTTTCCTCACAATGGCGGCTTCAGAGCAGTTGCAGTGCTCACACGGTGTCTGGGGGTCCCAGAGGGAGAGCTAGTTCTCATGGCAGAGCTGAATTGCTTCATGATCTTGCCAGCGAAGTCAGTCGACATCACTTCCATCGTATACTATTGGTTACAAGTGAGTCAGAGGCCCCCAGGTTCAAGGGGAGATGAATTAGACTCCACGTCATGATGAGTGAATAGCAAGGTTTCTGCAAAGCATGCAGGACGAGAGGAAAAGATAATCTGCTAGACAGTATGAAAATTTACTTCAGAATTTGCCTTCAGAGGCTGTAGCACATCTGTCTATGTATTGGTGGGTGTGGCTGTTCTACCTCTGTTGACATAGATTTAATTTTGATTTCTGAGAGTGGACAAAAGGTATGAAAAGCCACCTCCAGCAAACGATGCCCACAATCTGCTAGAGGGCAATGTTATCAGAAGAGGGGGTGTTCGAAAAGGGGATGTCACAACAAGATAACAGAGTCAGTTTTCATGTAAGACCTGACCATTTCCAAAAGAGAGTGGCACAGCCCTTTCAGAAATAAGTGCACAACCTTTACGGGGACTGCAAAGTCTTCTGAACTAAACACGACAAAACTGGCTTGTCCTACTACAAAACCTGTCTCGTTGTCTTCTAGTCACCTGCACCCTTCTTTGGTGACCATCAAATATTTAGCATTCCACTAGGCATATTATAGAGACAAAGCAAATATTTGAGTAGTTGACTGATATGGTGTCCAGCCCCTGATTCAGTTAGGTTCTTAGGCAGTAGTGGGACTTGGCCAACCACAAAAAAAGAGATGTTGACTCCATCTCTTCAAAACCACTTAAAGAAATTCCAATGTGTTTAAACTTGAGGGCTCAGGGCAGGAATAGAAATGTACATTTCTCTTGATACATACTCTTGCATTCATCCTTTTCTAAATACAATAAATCTGTGTACCTACTTCCTCTCACTCTTGTTGGTGAGGTTCACTGAGGGTAGAGGGGTAGGTGGGAACTACAGGTGCTACTCCAGGCTTCTTCATGGCCTTTAAGGTAGACTCAAATTGGCCAACTGGCTTATTTCTGTTCAGACCACTAAGTATACTCTTTTAGTTCTAAGGCTCCACTTGACCAAGGTTCATCAACTACCGAATATTTACCTAGACCCTAACCTCTTCTGTCAGTACATCCAAAATGCATATGAAAGTCCTTATGCATCCAGTACTTTCCCATTAATTGAAGCTTAGAATTTTCCCTCTTATCCACATCAAAGACAAAAAATATTTTTCAGTAGGCCTCATGGTTGCAAACACATTGATGCTTACCTGGGATGGCAGAGACATTTCTTGTTCACCAAATACCATGTGCCCTTTCTCCATCACATTTCCCAGCCCACTTACATATAGATGGGGCCATGTGACTAGTTCTGGCCAATGGGCCATGAGAAGAAGAAATATGTATTATTTCTAGGTTGAAATGTAATTCTAGGTTGGGGTGGGATATCCAAGCATTCTCTTCTCCTTCAAGGTAATTATGGAGGTCATATGTTCATGAAAACATAGTGAGAAGACTCAGGGGGCACCATTAGCCTGGTCTTTATGTGACTATGCCCTAGCTCCCTTGACTATACCTCTGCCCCTGGACAACTTATATTGAGTGTGGAATAAACTGCTATTACATTGAGGCACCAAAATGTTAGGGTGCATTAGATACTGCAATATAGCTTGGCCTAGCCTGACTAGGGGTCTATAACAAAATAACAAGAGCATGAGCTGTTCATGCTGGTAGAGTGGTCCTATCTGAGCAGGACACCACCTGGGTGCTCCAGGTACAAAAAGCTACTTGGCTGGTGGGAAAAAATTCCACCTAACTTTTGTTTTAGGGAAAATAAAAATGAAGTTCTCAGTAGCCAATAAAGGACATTCTCTACCCAGCGTAGTGACTTGTAATGTAGTATCTACACTGGCAAACCTTGTGCCTAGCTTCCTTTGGACACAGTAGCACCACAATAAATATTTGATATTTGACATCATTGTTTACTACGGGGTATATTTGTGGGTGCAGGATCATAATCATGGATAGAAAGTCTAGAAGCCAATGTCTGATGACCTAAGTGGACACTTGGCATTTCATCAAGATGGATATGTGACCATCACTGTGCGTGTGTGTGTGTGTGTGTGTGCTCACATACCTATGAGTTCAGGTGAGTTGAGAATAGAGTAAATAAATAGGAGTTTTTTTATCTGCCCCACTTTGTAGTCAGCCACACAGTGGCTCTGCTCTAAAAGCCAATATCAAATAGTAACAGATTTTTTATATGCAGCAAATGAAAAAGGCCAGAAAAAAATCAACCCTCAAAGGAGGAAGATAAGTCAATCATATATTGAAATATTAGGCAGTAAATTACAGTTATGAAAAGTACAGACTTTGAACTTTGCCTGCCTGGGCTAGAATCTTGGAAGTACCCTTTTTTAGGTGTATGACTTTGGGTTACTAATATAATTTTTATGTGCCTCAGTTTTCTTATTTGGAAAATGTTGATGTCATCTTGATGTTATGAGGATTAAACGTAATAATGCTGTGTTGGGATTATGTTTAGCTGTTTGTAACAGAAAACCTTTAGTCAGTGTGGGTTGCTAACACAAAATACCATAGATTGGGTGACATTTATTTTTCATAGTTCTGGAGGCTAGGACGTCCAAGGTCAAGGTGCCGGTAGGTTCAATCCTTAGAGAGGCTGCTCTTTATGACTTGCTGATAGCTGCCTTCTCACTGTCCTTACACACTGGAGAGAAAGGGCTCTCTGACTCTCTTCCTCCTCTTACAGGGAGGGACATTAATCCAGTCACGAGGGCTCTATCCTTATGATCTTATGTAAAGCTGATTACCCTACAATGGCTTCACCTCCATATTGTTACACTGGGGGTCAGGGCTGCAACATTGGAATTTTGGGAGACACAATCATTTGAGCCCATAACACAGTGGCTTTAAAAAAAGAAAGGTATTTATTTCTCTCACTTTACAAAGAAAAACCAGACCAAGGCAATGATTTGTTGTCTGTGGCATCATGGACCCAGGCTCCTTCTAACTTCTTGCTCCACCATCTTTAACAAGTGGCTCCCATGTTGGCCTAAGATGGTGACTGGAGCTCCAGACATCAAATCTTCATTGTAGCTATCAGGAAGAGAGAAACTAGAGGCAAAGGGCTCATGCTGTACATCTCACTTATTGGAACTGGTCCACGACACACCTAGATGCAAGGGAGACTTGTAATGTAGTATCCACACTGGGAAGCCATGTGCCCAGCTTAAAACCATGGGTTCTATAATCAAAGAAAAGAAGGAAAACAGCTATCAGGATATAAAATTTGTAGTCTGTGTTCCAACGTCAAGTGCCTGCCTAGCACTGTTTGAGCAGCTAGTGAATGTAGACTAATAACTCTTATCAGAAGTCTACCATACTGGACAGAGCTAGTCATGCTTCAAGCACATCATGTACCTTACTGCCGTGCTCTGTCATAGTTCTAGTTTACTTTCAGGCTCAGATTAAGTACACAGACCATCTTTCTGTTGTGACAGAGTAACAAAAACAATTCAAAAACAAAAAGAGCGAAAGCAGGCATGGGAACCGGCAGAATGAATCTTACATTCCCTGGGAGGAAGATAACTGCACCTAGACAATGCCAAGGTCATGGGTGCACCGTAGCTGCAGTGGGAGCACTGGGGAGCAGTTACGGAGAAGGGGACATGCTCCTCCAGCGAGCAAGAAGGCTTCAGGCAGGAGGACATGGCTAAGCGGAACGCAAGTGAGGACTGCTCTGCTCCTTCTCCAGCATATGAAGGGTGGTGTGTCACCGCAGCTTTCCTTTCCCCAGCTCACGAGGGACATAAAGGAAATAGGAAGACAGATGAGACTGGTGGAGGAGGAGAGAGAACCATGTCTCCTGAATTGTGTCCCCAAGGCCTGAGGTTGATGGGACTGCAGGGGAACTGGTGCCTGCACCTCAGGTGCGCAGAACAAAGGAGGGCAGGCTTGTTCTAACCTTTTCCATCTCTGTCACCCTCCTGGAAATAGAGGCAGGAGAGCCCTCTTTCTCCATATGAGTCAGCTGTCTCATAGAGGGCTCACGCTGTGACCGTTATGTGTATCTCTTTGGGTCTCTCAAATAGTGACTCCCAACATGTGGCTTTGGATCCTCTGGGGCTCCTCAAGAGACCTTCAGGAGGTTCTCTATGTCAGAACTAGTTTCATAATAATACTGAAGTGATGTTTGTCTTTTGCACCCTCATTCCCTCTTGACATATGGTGCCATTTTCCTGAGGCTGCGTGATGTGAAATACTCCAACAGGAGCAATGACAAGAATCCACATGGCTCCTCTTAACTCAAACTTGAAAGAGATTTGCAAAAATGTAGTCAAATTGCACCCTTTTGACTAACATTTTTCTTTTGGAAAATAGGGTTGTTTTTCACAAAACTGCATTACTTACATATATAATTGGTTTATTATTTTAAATGAATTAATAAGTATTTTAAACACTCAGAGTTTTAATTTGTAATAGGGCAACTAGCAATAGATACAACTCTATTAAACAAAAGCTCTTTCAGGTCCTCAGTGATTTTCAAGATGCAAAAAGTGTTCTGAGACCAGATCGTTGGAGGACGCCTATTTTAAACAAAGCATGTCTTGTGTACATTAGCCCGCATGCACTCATAAGTACACTGTAACGTATATTATCACCAAGTGTCCGTTCATACCTCCAGGTGAGGATGGACTAGTGAGTAAATATTAATATTTTAGGCTCTGCCAGGCAGTCTGGTCTCTCTAGCAATTATTCAACTCTATGATAACGTTGAAAAATCAGCTGTAGACAAGTGGTAACAAATGGGTATGGCCATGTTCCAGAAAAATTTGTTTATGGACGCTGAAATTTAAACTTTGTATAATTTCCACGTGTCATGTATATTATTCTTCTGCAAATCTTCTTTTTCTTCCACATAAATACGTGTACACATCAGATAATATCCTTGTTTTCTACTTTTTGATTTGGGAAACATGATTTTTGAGGCCATGTCACCACTTTTCCCGGTATGATCAATGGCTCTTAAATTAAGTGGGTGGTGAAGGTCCAGGGTGCCATCTGGAGTTTGCGTCTCTGTAAGGGGACATGTCAACTGGGGGCTCGGGCCTTAGAGAAATGCCTTTGAGGAACCAGTCAGAGACGGGGCTGAAAAAAGAGGCCAAGAAATTCATTATGCTGAACTCAGGTCCAAATGGTATAACCATCTCTGTCTTTCCCCCATTCATTCAACACACACTATTTACTCAGGGCTGACTGTGTTCCAGGGGCATTAAAAGTTAAAAGGAGGTCTGTAACCCACAGGCAAGACTTCAGGAATGTGACTAGGGGTCCTCAAACTTTTTAAACAGGGGGCCGGTTCACTGTCCCTCAGATCATTGGAGGGCCGGACTGTGGGCCCCAGGATAAGTTGGCTGCTAAGCAGGACAGGCAGCAGAGGCAAAAATACCTGGTGAGCTGGATAAATGTCCTAGGAGGGCTGCGTGTAGCCCGGGGGCCGTAGTTTGAGGATGCCTGTGTCAATTCTCATGATTCGTGGACGTTATGTACTGTATGGTCACTGCAAACCCTGAGTCAGCACATCCTGAGTGCTGAATCAGGGTTTGATTCCTGAGAGTCTGTGATCACAACATTTTTGGCAATGGATTGTTATATAACCTAGTTTTATGTGTTTCTTTTTAAAGAGATATTATTTAACATATTGTTGATTCATTGGCATTGAACTCACAGCCAACAGCATTGGCCTCTCACGCCTAAACAAAGCCCATCTGCCATACAAGCTTTGTTCACAAGGCCCGTCAGAGCCTTCTTGTGCTTGGAACACCAGACCGTGCCTCAGCCCGGTGCTGGGGCCACTTTAAACAGCCAGATCGCCAACCAACAAAGAACTCTGAAATGCAAAATCCACGGCACTGAACAGAGCATGAAGAGGGCACTCCTTTACAGTGTGAGAGCTGTGAGGAGAAGGCAGAGGGTCATCTTGTTTGAGCTCAGTTAGAAGGTGAGCAGCAGGGACCCAAAGCTTTCACCGCTGGGCGCTTTTCTGCAACTAGCTGTAAAAGTGCCCCATGGCTGGTCGTGGAGGTTATGAGTGAACTTTATTAAGTAGATGAATTTGTAAACACAGAATCCATGACCAGTGAGGACCCACTGTGTTGTTGGTGTTAGAAAAGATCTCAGGATGAAAACAGGGACATTCGTTCTGGAGGTAGAGACTCTGGAGGGGAGTGGGGCGGTATGTGCACAGCGTCATTGACTCTGGGAGTTCAACTCCTGAAACGTCTCCAGAGAAAATTGTCAGGCAAATGGGTGAATGACCCCATACGAGGATGCTCATTGAGGAGTTGGTCCTAATAGAGTGGAATATTATGCAATTAGCAAAGATAATACAGCGAATATTTATTACTATGAGAAGTTTATGAAATATTGTAAAGTGAAGACACAGTGAAACAGTGCACACCAGAGTCTAATTTTTGTGAATAAATATATTTCATTTATGATGCATGATATAGACATATACAGCTTATGATCTAGATACGCTCAATTTCTGGATAGACACAATTCTGGAAGGCTATATATCAATAAGTGACCTTGTCTAAGAGTGAGGATTATAGATGAATTTAATTTTGTTCTTTGTACTTTTCAGCGGTTTCTAAATTTGTTTACAATGGAAGGTTACCTTTATCATTACAAATGTATGATTTTTATAATGAACATTTTTAAGGTGCTTACACTATGCCAGACCCTGGGCTAAGTTCCTTAACTCTTGAATTTTTATTAAAATGCTATAAAACAATAGTTGTTTGTATTTCACAATTCATAATAAAAATAGAAAACGTCTCAACATTGCCCAGCCTCATTCCACAGATTTGGAAGGCCCTCAAGGGCCAGCTCCCTTCAACACATCTTGCTGCCATTCTGGGAACCAGAATCAGAGGTGGAGACTCTGGCCCATGTCCCCCTTGCTCAGAAAAGTGCTGAGATCTGAGTCTTTTCAGCCAGAGCTGAATTCCTGGGGCTTGGCCGCAGGGACAGGACTAACAGATTCAAGGCAAGAATTTTGTCTGTCTCCTTCTCTGTTTTTAAAAGAAATAGCCACTGCCTAAACTGGGTTGAGCCTGGTATTATCTGGTTTTCCTCAAAGCCTGAGCTACTGCTACTCAGGTCTGCAGGACTGTCTGGGGAATGGGGTTTCTGGGAGGGAGTGTGTTGTGCCCAGAAGGGACTCAGTTGTCGGCAGGGGCCATGGTTGCCTGAAGATGAGCTTAACAGATGTCAGCTCCCCATCATGAGAGTTTCTGCTTGTAATTTATCCTTGGGAGCATTGCTCTGTCCGCAACCCTTATTCTAACAGTCAACAAATCAAAAGACGACCAAAGGTGATAACGGGAATGGAGTCCAGGCTCTGACCCTTTCCATGGGGCACCTTCCCTAGTACCAGCCTCTCTAGCCTGAGGCCTGACAAATCCTCAACTTTCCAGCTTCTTCATTTTACTCCACCGCTTAAAAATGGCAGAGGTTCCTTGATATGAGGCCAGAGGACTTGGATGCAGGTGCCACTCTGCCACATCTGCTTATGTGACATTGACTATGTCACTGATCCTACCTGGCCCTTGGGTTACCCATTTGAAAAATTATGTCTAAAAATTAGGTCAAGTTTTGATTTGTGGACTTAACAAAATGCAGGCTGGGGATATAGGCATTAGGTCCCATTCTGGAGACCGGGTCATATTCCCTCACTGAAGTGTATGTCTGTCATGGCAAAACCCAGGGTTTGGACTTTTGTGATACAGATTCCGAGGACTAAAGCACTACTGATTTCAGTGTCCATGAGCTTAGCCAGAAGGCATGTCTGTGGGCAGGAGCAGGGGAGACCTTTCAGAATCACAGCACGCAGGGGGTCCCCTGACCTACATAGAACAAGGCAGTACCTCCTGGGGCCGGTCGACTGGAGCTCCTGGAATCACGTGGCAGAATTAGGCACGCCTTATAGTTCTTTTCACAGACCCAGATTCTCCAAGAATGGTGTAAATGTCAGCTTCATGAAAATCCATTCTAAAAGCCCCATCAACTTCTCAATCATCTGCTCCCCCCTCTTCCTCCCAGCTCTCCTGCCCAAGGCGATTCTGAGATCACAGAGCATAATTACAAATGAACTGGGGCTCTGGCGATGGCTTACAGCTTAATTAGTTCCCATCCCTGCGCTGTCTGCATGGCCTGCCTCACGCTTGGGGCCGGTGCTAGAGTCCTGGCTGCCAAAGAATTCTGAGCAGGGGCCTCTCGCCTTGTTAACATGTGCTGCTCAGTCCCTCCTGACAATCGCATCCAGGCTGCAATTAGGGCCAGCCTAGGAGACCGGTGATGGAGAGGCCTGAGCCCTCTCCTTGCCTCTGCAGTGCATTGGAGCTGCTGGGGGTGGCTGCCTGCCTGGACAGGCCCCGAGGTGAGGCACACCTTGGAATGTGCAGTGGCGCGGCTGCAGGGCCTGCACCTGCTCTGCCCAGCCCAGGTCAGGAGGCTGCCTGCTGCAGGTGCGTTTCTGGGGGGCGTCTGGCTGTGCTGGGGCATTGAGGGCACCTGGGGTTAAAGGGAAATGTCCCCTACACTGCAGTCCAAGTAGAGGGAGGGGGGATAGCCCCTGGACAGGAGCCACCCTGGTCAGCTGAGCATCTAAGCACAAGCCAGGACCTCTAGAAAGGGCTGTGGGCTTGGGCAACATTAATAAGGAGAAACCACACTCGTACCTCCTGGAGAGCCCCTCTCAGGAAAAGTGCAAACTTGTGAATTGATTTCTTGGTCCTTGGACTTCCTGGTAGCTTATGATTTGGGCTATCAGTGAGTTTTCAGCTTAAAGTAGGTTACTCTATCCTGGAGGGAATTCACTCCTCTCTCTTCCAGACAGAAGGAAGCTTAGAGGAAGAATCTTAAGGCAAAAAGAGAGGCCATTCACTTGGCACTGACACCTGCCCCAGAAAGAAATAGGGCTGCCTCCCGGCTCCTGGGGCCCACCCCACAGCCTGACATGTCTGCTTCAGCTTAACAGACTTGGGGCCCTAGAGGAGCTTTTGTCTCCCTCAGCAATGGGAACAAAAACACGAACTTGCGATAATGTTGACTTTAACATCTCCCAAACGTATGACACCTAAAAGTCAACCATTACTCTGCTTCAACTGTTATATGAAGATGTGTTCTAATGTTAGTTGGGGATATATTTGACTCTGTTAGATGAAATAGGGAGTGGGTTCCCCAAACCTGAGTGTCTGAGGCCCACAGATCTCTTGACATAGATCAGTCCCCAACTCAAACCCCAAAGAGAGGGAAGAAACATGAGTCTGTCCAGTGACACAAGTACCCAGTGTCCACTGCCCCAGTGGTCTTAGAGTGATGCCTGGACAAACTTCCTCATCAAAGAGATCTCAGTGGTTGACCACGCCCAGATTTCCTTTCCCCTGCCAGGTTCATGATGAGAACCTGGAGAGGAAGACAAGTGGCCCAGGCCCTGGGAGGCCAGACATGGGGCCTTGTTCTTTAGGACCTAAGTTGAAGGGGAGAGTCTGAGTAAGGCAGAGAACTCCATTTATCCCTTTCTGTCTTGGAGCAGTGATTCTCTGCCTCTCGCTCCCACCGTAGGAAGTGCCTTTTACACTTCCCTCCAGCCTTGCTGCTGTCCTATTGTTAGGGAAACATTGCTTCTATGCACAGAGGGGAGCTGGAGACTAGACACTCATGACATTTATATTTTAAACAGGCATTGACTGAACACCCTCCATGTGCCTGGCAGGTGCTATTTTTGAGGTGCTCAGAGGCTGGCAGGGGAGACAATTACTACAACAAGGAGAGCTCCATGCAGCAGCGTGTACTGTACAGAGCGTAGAGAGACCTGGGGAATGTGTGATTAATTCTAACTGGAGGTGGGGAGACCACACAGAGGAGGTGACCCCAATGATGGCATAGGTGTCCCTGTGGTGCTGGGTGGGGCTCAGGCTGCAGAGGGGGACTGTGCTCAGAGGCAGGGCCCCTGCAGACTTCAC
>CAUYTI010088097.1:0-30946 GCA_963575145.1 Galago senegalensis | reverse complement strand
TTAAAGCAATAACTGAGAAAATGACATGAAGGCTGTGTTGACCAGTTCGATGGAAGTATTTCAGAATGCATGTGAAAACCCCACACTGTACCCCAGAAGTGCATTAATGTACATAGTTAACATTCAATTAAAAAAAAAATTGCAACAATAAAAAAAAAAAAAGAAAAGACTGATTCTGACCTATATGAAAGAACTTTGTTATCAAAAGATATTATTAAAGAAAAATGAATGGGCATGCTACAGAATCCAAAAACATTAGCAATACATAACATCTAGCATATTTATATATTCCTCAGTGATAAAAGGGAAATAATGAGACACATAGCAAAACTGATGAATCTAAAAAGTATTATGTATAGAGAAAAAAAGCCAGATATCTCCTCCTCTTGAACAAAGAGCACAGAATGTCTGATTCTATTTATATGATGTTCAAAAACAAATTTATTCTTTTTATTTTCCAAAAGGTGATGTCAGAATGGTAGTTGCCTCTGTAGAGGGATCCAGTGGTTATTAACTGGGAATTGGCAGGAAGGCAATTTCAAGGGTGATGAAAATGTTCTCTACTTTCCTTAATATGGGTGCCCAATTTATTACACAAATATACACATGTAAAAATCCATACAGTTAAAGAGTACACTTTACTGGTGCTGAAACTGTATCTCAGTTAAAGAACTAAATTTAAAAAGTGCATACAAGAGAAAAATTTAACAAAAGCTATATAGTTGACAATTTGGGAAGATAGGAACAAACTTATTACATTATTTCTATCTTTCTGGATTTAAAACATTTTTCAATTCCTTATATTCTTATATTATGTATAGAAAATGAACCAGTCAGTGTGCCACAATTTTTTTTTGAGACAAGTCTCATAATGTTGCTCTTGGTAGAGTGCCATGGTGTTACAGCTCACAGCAACATCAAACTCTTGGGCTTAAGCAATTCTCTTGCCTTCCTCTCTTGTACTCCCAAGTAGCGGGGACTCCAGACACCTGCCATGATGCCTGGCTAATTTTGTTGCAGTTGTCACTGTTGTTTAGCAGGCCTGTGTTGGTTTCACGTCCACCAGCCCCAGTGTATGTAGTCAATGTCCTAACCACTAAGCATGGGCGCCGAGCCTGCTGTAAAAACTTTTTGAAAGAACTTCAAAACATAGCAAGTACATTTTTTTCTTACTCTTTTATTTGATTAACATAATTTACATATGCCACAGAAGTTTAACTATAGGTTCAAGTGTGGGATAAAAAGGATGAAAGACCCTGCCTTATATGAAGAGGAAATTTAGACATAAACACATATAAAGATGGACATCCACAAGCCATCTGAATAGACACCTGGAATAGATACTTCCCTAACAGCTCCAAGGAATCAAACCTGCTGATATCTTCATCTTGGACTTACAGCCTCCACAATGCTAAGAAAATAAATTTCTGCTTAACTCATCAGTATATGATACTTATATTAGGGCAGCCCTAGCAAATTAGTATCCCTAATCTGGTCATAATATCTACTTTCATCCCCATCTCTTCAATTCTCTGAGAAGTCCAAATGGTAATGGACAAAGATTCTTACTGGACCTCGCATGCCTTCTTTAGTCAGTTCAGAAATGCAGTAACCTTCCTTACTCTGCAGCAATAAAATTCTATCCACTCTTTAGGACTAACACAAACCTTTTTAACTCTCTACTTTTGATCAATTGAACCTATACAACCAATTTGTCCTTTCTTTCACACACTGACAGTTATCTGAAAAACCGTGGTAATAAAAGCACCACTCTGGCACTATGTTCTCTAATTCCAACAGTAGAAGCAACATATTAAATTTATTTCACTACAGTTACTGCAGAGACTTGCACTGTCACCTACCTGAAAACCAACAGATGTTTTTCTCAATTTCAATGACTTTAGATTCCATGAGGAATCAGTTTGGTCTTAGCTTCTCATCAATACAAATCTTTAAACAAATATTATGTGTCTGACTCTCTACATTGACTATCAGAAAGAATGAAAATTGCACCCACATTTTAGAAAATCTGTATAACATCAGAGGACTGTACATCTTTCCATATATCAACCCTGCTATGCTATTTATTCATCTACTTTTCTATACCTTCCCTGATTGATTCTTTTAATGCTTGGACCCTAAATAACTATAAAATCCATGATTAAAAGTGTTAGTAAATAACTCACCAGAGACAGGTTCATTTTCTGCTGCTCTTAGAAGAGAGAGGACAACTATAAAGGATAAGCTGGGGGTAAGGAATGGGTCATGAGTGTTCTGATTAGCCTCAGTATTAACTGGCATCGGAATCTCATCTTATCAGCTAGGGAAAAGTTCTCACTCTGGGAAAATGTTGCTTTGACCCCTGAGAAGGGACAGAAAGCATCATGTAGAGATAGGACCTTCTGAATATGTGCATCTCTAATGTGGATATAACTTGCTGTTTTTATCAGGTGACTGTAAATTATTTATTAAAAATGTATGTCCTCTTTGGCTAATTAACAAAAAAAAATTAAATCATAATATTAATATTGTATTAATATTTATACCAATAGAAAATCAATAGAAGGCTGGAAAAAGAGATAGATGCTTAAAGAAAGGCTACTTTAAAAATTTTCTATTCTAACTTGTTGCAGTTTCTCAAAAAGATTTTTTTTTAGAGACAGAGTCTCACTTTATAGGCCCCGGTAGAGTGCCGTGGCGTCACACAGCTCACAGCAACCTCCGACTCCTGGGCTTAGGCGATTCTTTTGCCTCAGCACCTCCCCCCCCGCCCCCAATAGCTGGGACTACATGCGCCCGCCACAACGCCTGGTTATTTTTCTGTTGCAGTTTGGCCGGGCCAGGTTTGAACTGCCACCCTCAGTATGTGGCTGGCGCCCTACCCACTGAGCACAGGCCTTCCAGCTGGGACTCTTATCCCTGAGATCCCTCCTTTCTGCCACACAAAGTGCTGCTTTGCACCACAGAGGTTGGGACTTAGGCCTGGGTAAGAAATTCATTTTAGTTGAAATCTTCATGGAAAGCAGTGTTCTCCACCTCGACACTATTGAGATTTTAGTCTAGATAATTCTTTGCCACAGAAAGCTATCCTTATACATCATAGGATGTTTAGTAGGAGTATTTTGAAACGTTCACTAGACACTTCCCCTCTCAGCTGTGACAGCCTAAAATGTCTCCAGACATTCCAAAGATGCCTATGGCGCAAAATCACCCTGGTTGAGAACCACTGACATAAGGCCTGTTTGAAACTCACATTATAATAGATTTATATTGCAAATATGAGGAAAGGGGGAAGTAGGAGTGGGGATGGAGAAAGAGGAATTCTCAAATATTCAACAGGTTGTCAAATGAATCAATCTATCAAGGTAAGTAAATAATTTATAAACATAGAGGCAACTACTGGAAGCAACTACTCAGAGCATTGAAAGTTGCTTCTGTGAGTGTCATACACAGGGAAAACAACCAGCAGAATCATGAAAAAAAGGCTTTTTAAACACTGTCTTATTTATGCTAAAATGCCTAAAGGACAACATGGATAAAGAACTAAAAGAATTCAGAAAAATGACATATAAGAAGAAAAATGCCAACAAAAGAGATAGAAATTATAAAAAAGCACAAATGCTGGAGAGGAAAATATAACTAAAATTAAAATTTTTCTTAGAGCTAAAGATATATTGAAGTGAGGAGAAAAGAGAATTATCAAACTTGAAGATAACAAACTTGAAATTATTGAATCTCAGGAGGAGAAAGAAAAAAATTAAATAACAGTGATGTACCCATTAACTCACAATGGATAAATAAACTGTGGTATATGTATACCATGGAATACTATTTAGCAATAACAAAAGATACAAAGAAAGATATAGATTTTATATAATTTGTATTTACCTGGAATTATTTCAAGGATATCCTCCAAAAGCAAGTATCAAATGTACTTAATTCTAATATGAAGCCAGTAGATGACAAATACATGCCCACATAAGAGAAAAACTCAATTCAATTCAAGTTGGGAGGACAAGGAAGAAGGGAAGGGGATTGGTGTGCTCCCACTTAATGGGCACAACACAGTGGGTATATGGCACACCTCTTGGGTTTAGGACACAACTACCATAGGGACTCTACCTAACAAATGTAAACATTGTAACCTAATTGCTCATACCCTCACATCAATCGGAAATTAAAAAAAAAATCTTAAACTGTTGAAATCATACAAAGTATCTATAATGGTTAATTTTATGTATTGCCTTTAATAGGCCACAGTACCCAAATATTTGGGCAAACACTTTTGTACATGTTTCTGTAATGGTAAGTTTTGAATAGGATTAATATTTAAATCAGTAGACTTTGAGTAAAGCAGACTGCCCTTTATAATGTCAATGGGCCTCAATCAATCAGTTGAAGTCCTTATAAAAATTACAGATGTGTAGTGAAAAACAGGGACTTCTATAAGCAGACTGCCTTCACACTGGAATGGTAACTCTTTTTTGGGTCTCCAGCATACCAGACTATCCTACAGTTTTAGGACTTGCCAGCCTCTTCTGTTGAATCAGCCAGTTCCTTAAATCTGTCTCCATTTCTCCCTCATTCCTCCTCTCCCTCTCTCTATTCCCCTCTTTCTTCCTCTGTGACCAATTTCTGTTTGTTCCCATTCCTTTGGTGATTTAAAACATAAAGTGCTTATTCAATCAATTTTTTATTATTGTTAAGCTTTGAGAAGTCATAATATTATGCCTAAACCGAGTTTTAGCCTGTTTTTGCTTTGCTCAGAAAGCTTGCCTCTTACTGCACAGTTTGGGCTCTCACTGTGCAAGTGTGTGAGTGCCCTAGGGGGACAGCCAATGGACCTGTGGCACACATTCTGGAGATTTCCTTTTCTCAGGAATTGTAGCCTTTCAAGTCCCATCTCCATGGGATGCTCTCATCCTTCAGTTTTTTGACAAATTTTGTCCAGCTTTCTAGCTGTCCAAGGCAAGCTATTTAATGACATCGGAACTTTAAATATTTTACCCTGAAATGTTTTCAACCAATGAATAATTCATCTATAATTTTACATAAGCAACATTTAAGTAGAAATTTCAATAGTGTTAAGGAGTATCCATCCTTCCAGCCTGAATTCCTTGTTTTTCACTATATAGAATTACATTGAATCTTTAATGGAGTCTCTTCAGATCCTATTAAAATATCATTGTTTATTACATTTTGACTTCGGTGATGGATAAGACAAATGTGTACCATTTCATATCCTTTGGTTTTTCCTGTTTCTTGCATCATGTACAGATGTAGCAATGGGCTTTATGGGTACCAGATTTGCCTGATTGAAGTACAACTCCACTAGTCCTCGTGTTTTATCACTGCCCTTATGTCTCCCCCTCCAACTCTAGACATCCTGTTGATGCTGGGATATAGGATTTTCATACTTAAAACACACATGAACAGCAATAATTCTTTTTTTTTTTTTTCAATTTTTGGCTGGGGCTGAGTTTGAACCCACCACCTCCAGCATATGGGGCTGGCACCCTACTCCTTTGAGCCACAGGAGCTGCCCAAACAGCAATAATTCTTATACAAATGTGTTTTGGTTCAGCAATTTTGTATGGCCACAGAGTGCATGGCCATTGTGCGATCTGTTTTGGTGTGATTTGTTAATATGTGTGTGCATGTGTTTAGGGAGTATATGGTCAATATGGTCTCTGAAAAAATGTATGGTCTGTGTGACTGGATTGAGGTATGTGTGGTTAGAGTGTCAGTAACTCTGTGAACAAATTTTATGGCCAGAATATTCATGGTCATTTAAAAATTGTGCGTATTTGTATGTGTTGTCAGTGTTTGCATGTGTTCATAGGGAGCTTTTCATTGTGGGAAAAATGTATGGAAAGGTTAGAAGCGGGCAATGCCATTATTTATCTGTTATCTGTTCACTCAACACCCTGAAGGAACATTTAGTTCAGAGAAGCCACAAAGAGGACAATGAGTGGCCTGGGGAAAAGAGGGATGTTCAGTGGGGTGAAGCCTGCAAAATCTTGTAAGGACAGGAGACAGGGGTCTTAAGTAGTGGGAGAAAGGAGCCAGGGTTTGAAGAATTGAAATATTGGGATACAAATGCCCTTACCTCCTGGAACTTTTTACCTCTAACCTATTGTGGAAGAGGCAGTATGGCTGGATTTTCAGTTACTGTCAGGCTCATTCTTCCCTTTCCTTGAAGGATGTTCACAGTAGGACAGCTCTGCTGATTCATCCTAAAAAATCTCAGAAGTCTGACAGCTTTTCTGCATTTCGTGCTGCTTCTGCTCCCCCTCAGTACAAGCCACAGCACTTTTACCGAGAGGCCTGACTGGATCCATGACTTACCCTGCAATCTGTTTATAGCAAACATTGTCCAGCCACGCTACTGTAGGTATTCTCCCCAGAATGTACTCTCCCCTCCCCTCTCCAGTTTGGAAAGTCTAAAAATTTTCCAACTCTTTAAGTTCTGGTTCCTTTGTGATTAACAGTTTCTTCTTCAATATATTCCAATTTACTATAAGCAGTAGGGTAAACCAGGCAGCATCTCCTCTCTTTGCTTTAGAATCTCCATAGTTAAAATTCTAAGGGCCTCACTTGGGTGCTTTGCTTTCCATAAAACACCATAACACAGTTCATTCACATTTTGTGCTACTTTATACTAAGGACCACCATTCCTGACATTTCCAATAACATGCCTCTCATCTCCATCTGAGACTTCCTGAAGCACAATTCACATTCCCATTTCTAGCTATATATTGTTCATGATAAAGTATGTATTTTCTAAGGTGGTAGAAGTTGTCTCTATAGCTCTTCTCTTTTCCTTATGATGTCTCACCAGAATGTTCACATTTATACCCAGTCTATTTAAAGAAATTTAGCCTTTTCCTTCAATGACCACAAAATCTTTTATCCTCTGCCCATTGCTCAGTTCAAAACCCACATCCACATTTTCAGGTATTTGGTATAGCAGCACCTCACAGGTATGTACCAAATTAGAATAGTTTTCTAGAGCTTACAAAACAAAGTACTACAGTCTTCATAGTTCAAAGAATGGAATTATTTTTTTTATTGTTGGGGATTCATTGAGGGTACAAAGAACCAGCTTACATTGATTACATTTGTTAGGTTAAGTCCCTCTTATAATTGTGTCCCACCCCCAAAAGGTGTGTCACGCACACTGACACCCCACCCACCTCCATCCTTCCCTCTCTTTGCTCTCCCCTTCCCTCTTTCCCTCTCTCTACTCTCCTTTCTCCCACCCCCCACCATGTACCAGGTCATTAATTGTCCTCATATCAGAATTGGGTACATAGGATTCTTGCTTCTCCATTCTTGTGATGCTTTAATAAGAATAATATATTCCACTTCCATCCAGGTAATACATAAGATGTAACGTCTGCATCTTATTTAATGGCTGAATAGTAGTCCATGGTGTACATATAGCATAGGTTCTTAATCCATTCCTAAGTTAGTCAGCATTTAGGCTGTTTCCACATTTTGGCAGTTGTAAATTGAGCTGTGATAAACAGTCTAGTGCAAGTGTCCTTATGGTAAAAGGATTTTTTTCCTTCTGGGTAGATGCCGAGTAATGAGATTGCAGGATCAAATGGGAGGTCTGGCTTGAGTTCTTTAAGGGTTCTCCATACTCCCTTCCAAAAAAGTTGTATTAGTTTGCAGTCCCACCAGCAGTGTAAAAGTGTTTCCTTTTCTTCACATCTACACTAGCATCTGTGGTTTTGAGATTTTGTGATGTGGGCCATTCTCACTGGGGTTAGGTGATATGTTAGGGTGATTTTGATTTGCATTTCTCTAATACTTAAGGACAATGAGCATTTTTTCGTATTTTTGTTAGACATTTGTCTGTTGTCTTTAGAGAAGGTTCTATTCATCTCTCTTGCCCATTGACATGAGAGATTGTTGGCTTTTCCATGTTGATTAACTTGAGGTCTTTGTACATCCTAGTTATCAAGCTTTTGTCTGATTCAAAATATGCAAATATCCTTTCCCATTGTGTAGGTTAGCTTTGGTTGTTGTCTCCTTAGCTGTACAGAAACTTTTCAGTCTAATTAAGTCCCATTTATTTATCTTTGTTGTTGTTGCAATTGCCACGGAAGTCTTCTTCATAAAGTCTTTCCCCAGGCTGATATTTTTAAGTGGATTTTTATCATTTCATGCCTTAAATTTAGGTCTTTTATCCATCTTGAATCAATTTTTGTGAGTGGTGAAAGGTGCAGGTCCAGTTTCAGTCTTTTACATGTGGATATTTAGTTCTTCAAGCATCATTTCTTGAATAGGAAGTCTTTCCCCCAGTGTATGTTCTTGCTTGGTTTATCAAAGGTTAGGTGGATATAAGATGTTAATTTCATTTCCTAGTTTTCTATTTGATTCCAAATGTCTATATTTCTATTTTTGTGTCAGTACTATTCTGTATTGACCAGTATGGCCTTATAGTATAGCCTAAAGTCTGGTATGCTGTTTCTCCCAGCTTTGTTTTTATTACTGAGAATTGCCTTAGCTACACAGGGTTTTTTTCTGATTCCATACAAAATGAAGAATTATTTTTTCCAAGTCTTGAAAGTATGATGTTGGTATCTTAATAGGGATGACATTGAATCTGTAGATTGCTTTGGGCGGTATAGACATTTTAACAATGTTGATTCTTCCCAGCCATGAGCATGGTATGTTCTTCCATTTGTTAATATTGTCTGCTATTTCTTTTCTTAGGGTTTCATAATTTTCTTTATAAAGGTCCTTCACCTCTTTTGTTAGGTATATTCCTAGGTATTTCATTTTCTTTGGAGCTATGGTGAAGGGAGTTGTGTCCTTGATTGGCTTCTCATCTTGGCTGTTACTGGCATATACAAAGGCTACTGACTGTGGACATTGATTTTATATCCTAAGACATTACTATATTTTTTAATGACTTCCAGGAGTCTTGTGGTTGAGTCTTTGGGGCTCTCTAAGTATAAGATCATATGGTCAGCAAAGAGGGAGAGTTTGACCTCCTCTGTTCCCATTTGGATGCCCTTAGTTCCTTGTCTTTCCTGATTATATTGGCTTGAACTTCCAGCACTATGTTGAATAGTAGTGGCAGTAGAGGACAACCTTGTCTGGTTCCATATTTAAGTGGAAAAGCTTTCAGTTTCACACCATTCAGTAAAATATTAGCTGTGGATTTGTCATACATAGCTTCGATCAGTTTAAGAAATGTACCACCTATCCCTATACTCTTCATTGTTCTAATTAGAAAGGGATGCTGGATTTTATTGAATGCCTTTTCTGCATTTATTGAGAGGATCATATGGTCTTTGTTTTTGCTTCTGTTGATATGGTGAATAATGTGTATGTTAAACCAGCCTTGCATCCCTGGGATGAAACCTACTTGATCATGATGTATGATTTTTTTGATGATAAGTTGTAATCTATTGGCTAGGATTTTGTTGAGAATTTTTGCATCTATAATCATTAGTGAAATTTGTCTGAAGCTCTCCTTTTTTAGTTGGGTCTTTTCTTGGCTTTGGTATCAGGGTGATGTTTGTGTCATAAAACGTGTTGGGGAAGATTCCTTCCTCCTCAATTTTTTTGAATAATTCCTGCAGTATGGGAATAAGCTCTTCTTTGAAGGTTTGAAAGAATTCTGGTGTGAAGCCATCTGGATCAGGGCATTTTTTTGTTGGGAGATATTTTATTGTTTCTTTTATCTCAGTGCTTGAAATTTATCTGTTTAGGAGCTCTATTTCTTCTTGGCTAAGTCTAGGAAGAGGGTGTGATTCTAAATATTGATGCATTACCTTCACATTGTCAAATTTATGGGCATAGATTTCTTATAGTATTCAGAGATAATCTTTTGTATCTCTGTGGCAACTGTTGTTATTTCCCCTTTATCATTTCTGATTGAGGTTACTAGAGATTTTACTTTTCTATTTCTAGTTAGTCTGCACAAAAGTTTATCTATTTTATTTATTTTTTTCAAAAAACCAACTCCTTGTTTTATTAATTTTCTGAATGATTCTTTTGTTTTCAATTTCATTAATCCCTGATTTAATTTTGGATATTTCTTTCCTTCTGCTCAGTTAAGGCTTAGATTGTTCTTCTTTTTCCAATTCCATAAGATGGCTTGTGAGTTTCTTGATGCACTCTCTTTCTGTTTTTCAGATGTAGGTATCTAAAGGGATAAATTTTCCTCTCAGGACTGCTTTTGCTGTATCCCATAGGTTTTGGTAGCTTGTGTCTTCATTGTTGTTAATGCTCAAGGAAGTTAATGATTTCCTCTCATTTCTTCCTGCACCCAACTGTCATTCAGCATAAGGTTGTTTAATTTCCATGCCTTTGTGTTGGAGTTGAACGTTTTTGTTAGAGTTGAGTTCCATCTTTAATGCCCTGTGGTTTGAGAAGATATAAGGTAAAATTTCAATTCTTTTGATTTTGTTGAGGTTTGTTTTGTGTCCTAGGATATGATTGATTTTGGAGACTGTTCCACGGGCCAATGAGAAGAACATATATTCTTTATCTTTGGGATGAAGTGTTCTATATAGGTCTGTCAAGCACAGTTGTTCTAGGGTCACATTTAAGTCCCTTACATCTTCATCTGTCCAGCTCTGTAAGAGGAGTGTTAAATCTCCTGTTATTATGGTGTTATGGGATATCATATTGCTCAGACATATTAAGGTCCATTTCAAGAATCTGGGAGCATTTAAGTTGGGTGCATAAATATTTAGAATTAAAAAGTCTTCTTGTTGTATTTTTCCCCTGAACAATATGAAGTGTCCCTCTTCATCTTTTTTGACTTTAGTTCCTTTAAATCTACTTGTATCTGAAAATAAGCTTGCAACCCCTCTTTTCTTCTGAATTCTGTTTGCCTGAAAAATTATCTTTCAATTCTTAATTCTGAGTTTTAATTTATCTTTTGAGGCTTGGTGCATATAGCTCATTGGCTAGGGCACTAGCCACATACACTGGGGCTGGCGGGTTTGAACCCAGACTGGGCCTGTCAAACAACATTGGCAACTATACCACCACCAATGAGAACAACAAAAATAGCTGGTCATTGTGGCTAGTCCCTGTAGTCCCAGCTACTTGGGAGGCTGAGGCAAGAGAATTGCTGAGGCAAGAGAATTGCTTAAGCCCAAGAATGTGAGGTTGCTCTGATCTATGACGGATGCCACAACACTCTACCAAGGGTGACATAGTAATACCCTATCTCAAAAAACCCCCAAATTTGTCTTTTGAGGCTAGATGTGTTTCCTGCAGATAGTAAATGGATGGCTCATGCTTTGTTATCCAATCAAACAGTCGATGCCTCTTCAGTGGGAAATTCAAGCCATTAACTTTTATCAAGAGAATTGATGAGTGTGGCAGCATTCTATTCATCTTATTTTGTGAAAGTCCATTGATTAGTTTTATCTATTGCATCATTGTGGAAGCTAGGTCTGTCCTTTAATTTCTGGGTGCTTACTTTGCTGATAGTCCATTGTGATGGTCAGTGTGTAGAACAGGTTGAAGTATTTCCTATATAGCTGGTCTTGTTGTGGCAAATTTCATCAATGTTTGCCTGTCAATAAAAGATTCTATTTGTCCATCAATTTTAAAGCTTATCCTAGCATAATATAGAATTCTGGGCTAGAAATTATTTTGTTTAAGTAGATTAAAGGTAGATGACTATTGTCTTCTGGCTTGAAAACTTTCATTAGAGAAGTCTGCAGTCACCCTGTTGGATTTGCCTCTGTAGGTCAATTGGTGCTTACTCCTGGCAGCTTGCAGAATCTTATCTTTTTTTTTGACTTTGGACAGGTTCATCACAATGCATCTTGGAGAAGCTCTATTTGAGTTGAGGTGACCTGGCGTCTGATATCCCTCTAAAAGGATTGTATCAGAATCTTTGGTGATGTTTGGGAAATTTTCATTTATAATATTCTCTAGTATGGCTTCCATTCCTCTGAGGCAGTCTTCTTTCCCTTCTGAGATACCTATAATTCATATGTTTAAATACTTCATGAAGTCCCATAATTCTGTTGGTGGACATTTTGCTTTCTCTCTTTTTTTCTGCCTCTTTAAATGAGTTATCTCAGGAACTTTGTCACCCCTGAGATTCTTTCTTCTGCATGGTGTAATCTGCTACTGCATCTTTAAGTTCCCAAATTGACTGCTTCAATTTCTTCATCTCTGCTATATCTTTTCTACTTTCCTCATATCATTCATCTCTTATTTGATTCTGTTTTTGGATTTCCTTTTGGTCATTTTCCACTTTCTCGGCAATTTCCTTTATTGTTTTCATCATCTGTATTTTAAATTCCTCTTCTGTCATTTCTAACATTTCTTTATAGGTGGAATCCTCTGCAGTAGCTACCTCATGGTCCCTTGGGGTGGGTTGCTCTAGACTGGTTTTTCATGTTGCCAGGATTTTTCTGCTATTTCTTCCTGATGAGTGTTTTCTTTTATGTTTCCTTCCCCTAATTTTCCTTTCACTTCCTTTTGCTGTTTAAGTTACCATTCCTTGGTCTTAAGGTTTTGATGAGTCCTTTTGGGGCAGTACTAAAAGGATAAGAAGATTGAAGAACAAGATGAGAAAAAAGATGTAAAAATAGAAAAAAGAGAAAGGAGAATTGGTGAGTAAAAGGGAATATTGACAAAAAGAAGGGAGGCACAGAAAGAAGGAGATAAGAATAATAAAGGTATATAGTAGGGTACTTTGACCTACACCTTAAAATACCCCTAAGAGAATGGAAATTTATTTTCTCAGAATTCTGGAGGCTAGAATTCTAATATCAAGGTGTTGACAGTCTTGGTTTCATCGAAGGTCTTTATGGCTTACAGATGGCTGCCTTCTTCCTATATCTTCACATGATATTCCCTCTGTATGTGTCTGTGTTCAAATTTTGTATTCTCTTAAGAACACCAGACATATTGGACCAGGACACACCCTAACAACTCCATTAAAATCTTACTTCTTCAAAGGCTCTTTCTCTCAATACAGTCACCTTGTGAGTCCTGGGTGTTAGGGCTCTAACAAGTGAATGTTGGGAGAAACAAATCAGCCTCTAACAGCTGGGGTCAGTAGCACCTGAATCTCCTGAGCATGCATGAGAGATGCAGAATTACAGGTCCTATCTCAGCCTTCTTATTTAGAATATGCATTTAATGAGAGGCATAGGCACACATGTGATATACCATGAGAAATCTTTCTGGTTTATGTGTACATTTCACTTTGGAAAGTGCTGACCTGGGAGTCTTCCTGATTCCAAGTAGAAGTCACCAATAATCAGTACAAAATTATTTTCTTGTAGTGAGGCAGAGGTCAAAAGCATGTTTAGAGATGAAGAATGAGTGTACTAGGACCACAAGCTGATACACGAAGCAAGGAGGGATGCCTGATAAGGTGACTTTTGAGCTGAGCCCTGGAGTAAGTGAAGACATAGCCATGGAAATATGAGGAGAATGAGCACCAAGTGCAAAGGCCCCAGGGCTACAACATGCCCAGTGTGTGAGCCACAGAAAGAAGGCTGGGGTGTCTTAGGAAGGGCAAGTAAGGAGGGCCTGTGTTGGGAGGTAGTGGGTGTGGGTTGTGTTGACCTTAATTCATGGTAAGGACTTGTGACACAGTATTTCAGATGAGGGGTCAGTAGACCTGTTAACAAAAATCTTTCCTGCTGATGTGCTGAGAACAGACTAAAGGAGGCAAAGCAAGGAGCCCATCCCAGAGGCACCCCCAGAGGCAGGAGTCTTGGGGAGAGAGCAGTCTAGGGTGCCTGGGCCAGGGTGGGAGCCACACAGATGAGAAGTGATGGGTGTCTGTTCTGCTCTGGAAGCAGAGCTGACGGAAGTGTGATGGTGGCTAATGAGATGTGGGAGAAAAAGGAACACCTCTCAGGTCTGATCTGTGCAGCTTTGTAAGTGGGTCTTCCAGAAGTCACCTATATATCACCCCTGTAGACTACAATACATACAAGTAGATGCCTCTTTAAACATGGTGGATGGAGCATGCCTGTTCATCTCTATTCCTCTCAACACCCCTAAAATGTTGAGGAAATAACAAAATCAGGAAACCCACAGGGCAAAGAGCACAGGATAGGGCATTGGGATGGCTAATTTGATGTGCCAAAATGACTGGACCAGGAGACCTCCAGGTATTTGGTGAAACTTTACTCTGGCCATTGTAACTCTGGTCACACCTCAGCTCATTCATGGGTAAAACATAATCTCCCAGCAAAGGAAAGTTTCTGAGATGCTTGATCCTGGGGTATCCCAAGCTCTGGGAGTGGAATGTCTGCTGGCAGTGCAGTGGCACCATCACCAGCTGAGAAAGGGCAGCATATTGTTCTCCTCCTCAGGCCTAGTGCACAAGGGCACAGGATTGATCTTTTTATGGTCATAGCCCAGTTCAGGCAGAGGTTGGATTGACCATGCCTGAGACTTCATCAGCACCACCTCTCCTACCTCAGTTGCCTGCCATATGGATCCCAGGCAGGGCTCTCAGCTTCTGTCCCCACTGGCCCCATGTTGAGTTCAGATTTGGCTCTGGACCTTGGGTGTCCCATAGCTTGAGCTGTGGAAAGAGGGTTAATGCCTCTTGAGCTGAGGTGCTCACTGAGGGTATGTGAGTCTGCTCTTTCCTGAGTGACAGGGAGGAGAAAGGCAGAGCCATCTCCTGTAGGTTTATAGTTGAGGCCCACCCATACCTCCCAACCAGGGAGACAAGGATGAGGAAGGACAGGACCCAGAGCCCTTGACCTCTTGGCCTCAGGTCATCTACTTTAACAGCCATAGTGGTGGTATATGCTATCACCCTGGGTTTCTTTCATGGTCCCAGATGCTATCTGTGGGAACAAGAAGAAGCCAAGCACATTATGGGGGTCCCCTGTGAGAGATCTATGGGGAAAACTGATGAAAAAATGAACTTCCTCGGTAGAGCTGATTACAATAATGAGGCCATATTGTTTGAGTCAGTGTCAGGAGCCTGACTTCCCATTTTCCTCTTCAGCAGGTGCCTAGCCCAGGTCTCTGCACTATAAGCATTTCTTTGCACTTCATGCATTTCTTTGAATTATCTACTGCTTCCTTTTCTCCTAGAGCATTTTTAAAGCCTCTAATCTATAAAGCCCTTCAGGCATTATATAATTTAACAAATATGTTTCCATAACACTGAGATGTAAGCCTAGTCTTAACTCCGTGCAGTTTGACCTCTGCCTAGGGAATACTAGCTCTATTTCAGTATAAATCTGGGAAGGAACAATGGATCTCCATGTTTTCCCATGGTTGCATGTTCTAAAACAATTCCTTTAAACCATGGTTTCACAATCCTGGTGCTGTTGATGTGGGATGGGGGTGGAGGAAGCTAGCCTGTGCATTATACAGTGATTAGCAGCAACCCTGGCCTTCCTACACTAGATGACAAACACCTCCAACCCCTTTGAACAATGACAACTAAACATGTTTTTGGACATTGCCAAATGCCCTGGAAGACACAGTTGAGAACTGATGTTGCTAGTACAGATGCATAAACAATGATCTCATAATTTTGATAGTTGCTTTCACTTTGAATTATGGCATCAGATGACAGAGAATCTGGGTCAATAGTGGGCTTTTCCTACTTCAACACTTCACAATGTCATTTCCTTTTGTTTTGGCCTCCACTGTTTATGAAGAAGACTTTAGTGGCCATTGCAATAACAACAAAAATAAACAAATGAGACTTAATTAAACTTAAAGCCTTCTGCATAGCTAAGGACACAACAATCAAAGCAAATAGACAACCTTCAGAATGAGAAAAGATATTTGCATGTTATGAAGTGACAAAGGCTTGATAACTAGGATCTATAGAGAACTCAAATTAAGCAACAAAAAAAGACCAAACAATCCCATCTATCACTGGGCAAGAGACATGAATAGAACCTTCTCTGAGGAAGACAGATGAATGGTTAACAGACATATGAAAAAATGCTCATCACCCCCAATCATCAGATAAGTCAAAAGATAAGTCAAAACCACTCCGAGATATCACCTAACCCCAGTTAAGATTAGCCTACATCACAAAGTCCCAAGGTTGCAGATGTTGGCGTGGATGTGGAGAGAGACGAACACTTTTACCCTGTTGGTGGGCCTTCAAACTAATAAAGCCTATTTGGAAAGATGTATGGAGAATTCTCAAAGAACTCATATTAGACCTCCCATTTGACCTTGCAATCCCACTACTGGGCAACTAAGTAGAAGAAAAATAATTTTATTACAAGGACATAAGCCCTAGATTGTTTATCATAGTTCAATTTGCAATCACCAAGATGTGGAAACAAACAAAATTCTTGTCAACCCAGGAATGGATTAAGAAACTTTGGTACATGTATACCATGCAATACTATTCAGCCACAAAAAGGATGGTCACTTTGCCTTTTTTGTATTAACTTGGATGGAAGTGAAACATATTCCTCTTAGGAAAGTATCACAAGAATGGAAAAGCAAATATCCAATGTATTCAATACTAATATGAAGCCAGTAGATGATCTAATTCATGCCCACAGAGGAGAAAAACTCATTTCAATTTGAGATGGGGGGAAGGAGAATCAGGGAGGGAGAAGAGGGGAGGAGGTAGAGTTGGGGTGCTTCCACTTAATGGGAACAATGTAGGGGTACCTTGTGGATCCATCTTTTGGATGTGGGACACAACTACAAGAGGGACTCTACCCAGGAAATTCAAATAATGTGATTTGATTCTTTGTACCCTCACATTAACCTGAAATTAAAAAATATATAAATATATCACAAAGTTACAGTGTGGCTAAAAGGACAAGAAAAGAAGACAACTATATGCTGTCTACAAGTAACTTCTTTATGTTTAAGGACACACAGAGGCTGAAAGCAAAAAGAGGGATCAGATACACCATGAAAATAGTAACACAAATAGACTAGGGATAGCTATGCATATCTTAGATTTAAAGTCTATTTAAGTCAAAAACTATAATGAAAAACAAAGAATCACATTATATAATGATAAAAGGATTAATATATCAAAGATACAAAAATTATAAATACATATGCCTAACATCAGAGCACTTAAACGTACAAAGTAACCATTGACAGACTGAAGGGAGACATAGACAGTGATACTATTATGGCATGAGATTTCAGTATTTCATTTTCAGTAATGGATGACATTCAGACAGAAGATCAATAAGGAAACAGAGTACTTGAAAAAGACCATAGACCACTATGTGCTAAGTATCTTTACTGACACAGTGGTGTGAAACCAGACATCAATAGTAGAAGGAAAATGGGAACAATTGCAAATATATGGAACAATATATTCTTGAACAAGCATTGAGTCATAGAATAAATCAAAAAGAAAACTGGAAAATGCCTCAACAACAAACAAAAAATGAAAATGTAAACTACCAAAGCATATAGGCTTGGTGCCCGTAGCACAGTGGTTAGGGTTCCGACCACATACACCAGGGCTAGTGGGTTTGAACCCGGCCTGGGCCAGCTAAAAAACAACAACAACAACAACACGTGTGGTGTTGTGGCAGGCACTTGTAGTTCCAGCTACCTGGGAGGCTGAGGCAAGAGAATCGCTTAAGCCCAAGAGTTTGAGATTGCTGTGAGCTGTGATGCCATAGCACTCTATGCAGGGCAACATAGTGAGACTGTCTCAAAAACAAAACAAAACAAAAACAAAAAACCAAAGCATATGGGAAAGCCAAAGCAGTATTAAAAGGGAAGTTTATTACAACAAATGCCTATATTACAAAGAAAGAAATATCTCAAATAATTAACCTAACAAAGTGAGACTCTGTCTCAAAAAGAAAATGTATTATAACAGAACAATTTTCAAGAGTAAATTTTTTCCATTTCTAAAGCATGCTTCTTCTTATTTACTAAACACATTTATCCATATTCTATAAAAGAGAAATTTTGTTTCCAGAGCTTTTGTTAACAGCAAAGATATTAATCATTAGAATAAATTACATCTCTGGAGATCTTTAATCTCATTTACAAATCTAAAGTATTGGTTGGGCTTGAATCAAGAGACCGAAGACAAACAACAATTTGAATAGGAAAATTAATACAAAATATCATTAAGCTTAACTGGGCAGTAATAACTGTAGAGGTGAAAAGATAACTATGAAGAATACCCTAGGACTAGTGGGCATGGTGGCTCACACCTGTAATCCTAGCACTCTGGGAAGTGGAGGTGGCCGCATAGCTTGAGCTCAGGAGTTTGAGACCAGCCTGAGCAGGAATGAGAACTCCCCTACTAAATTTAGAAACAAACAACAACAACAAAAAAAAAACTAGCCAAGCATTATGGCCAGTGCCTATAGTCCTAGCTACTGGGAGTTGAGTCAAGATGATCTCTTGAGCCCAAGAGTTTGAAGTTGCTGTGAGCTATAACGTCAGCACAATCTATCCAGGGCCACAGGAGACTGTCACAAAAGAAAAATAAAAGTAGGACACAGACTCCTGAAGTACCTGAAATATATTTCTAAAAATGATTTATTATTCCCACTGTTTGAAATAGCAGAACGGAGAGAATTTTCCATTGAAAATGCTCCATATTTTGGGGTGTGGATAACAGGGGTGAATAATCAGGTAAACTTCACATAACTGTGGATAGATAAAATAGAGACAAAGGTTAATAGCAGGTCTAGTTGGTGGTTAAAAAAAAGTTCAATGCTTCACCCATAAATGAAAAAAAATTCACTGTAAAATTCTTTAAACTTTTTGAATGTGGTGGGAATGTAAACTAATATGTTCCTTTTGGGACTTGCATTTTAACAGAAGCTTACTAAGCATCTTTCCCCTCGGGAGTCAGCAAAATTCTAGAAGTAGAGAAGTAAATGGGTTAGCGATCAGCCAACAGTGATCTTCCTGTCGTTCTGCGTAGGGCCCTGTCATACGTCCTTCAGAAAGGAAAAAGGAACAGAGAGAGAGAAGACGTGATGAGTGTCTGTTGACCACTATCTTCTGGTGTTTCGTTACTCAACACAAACAGGCTTTTTTCCACCTTTCTGATGCTCCGCTGAAAGCCTAACCCCCAAAATGTCCTGCTTGATTTTATCATATTTCATAGGAATAATGGATATGGAAAAAGGCATCTATGTAGAAACACAACCCACTGTTTACTATTAAGGGAACAATCCAAATGCTGTCTAATGCAAATTACTTGGGTTTAATTTCTTTTCACCAAGGACAGGAAAATGATGAAATTTTTTTTTTGACTTTTTGAACTTGCCAGTTCACTGAGCCAGTCTCTACCAGGAGTGGGTAATGGGAAAGGCTGGTGTTCTAGAGTTGAGGTTCATTGTTTTTTTCCTGTCCCCCCTACTACTTCTCCGGTGTAGAAGAGTTGGTACTGGAACTCTATAATCACTTCTGTTTTCCTTCCAGCAAAGGCCTCCTTAAAATGGCAAGTGCCTCTCTTGCATGAGAAAACATACCTCCTACCCCTTCTCCTAGCTCTTACTTTGCTTATGAATAATACTTAGTTCTAACAGTGATAGTGGCAGCCTTAGAAGAGTTTCACAGAGGACTTAGGCAATTTACTCTTTGCTAGAAAAAAAGTATTTCATTGTCAAATAAAGATCGAACATATTCAAGGTGTACAGCTTGATGATTTGATATTTGTACACACTGTATAATGATTACCACAACCAAGTTAGGAACACACATCCATCAACAGCCCTCTGTACATTAGATCCCCAGAACCAGTTCTTTTTTTTTTTTTCTTAGAGACAGAGTCTCACTTTATCACCCTTGTAAAGTGCTGTGGCATCACAGCTCACAGCAAACTCCAGGTCTTGGGCTTAGGCGATTCTGTTGCCTCAGCCTCCCGAGTAGCTGGGACTTACAGGTGCCCGCCACAATGCCCGGCTATTTTTTTGTTGCAGTTTGCCCAGGGCCGGGTTTGAACCCACCACCCTCAGTGTATGGGGCTGGCGCCCTACCCACTGAGCCACAGGCACTGCCCAACCTGTTCATTTTGTAACCAAACATTTGTATCCCTTGACCAACATCTTCCCCATTTCTCCTACCCACAACCCCCTGGCAACCAGCTTGCTACTCCCTGCTTCTATGAGTTTGACTTTTTCAGATTTCACATTTCAGTGAGATCCTGTAGGACTGGTCTTTCCGTGTCTGGTTTATTTCACAGAGCACAATGTCCTCCAGGCTCATCCATGTTGTTCCAAATGGCTGGATTTCCTTCTGTTTTATGGAAGGATATTATTCCATTGTGTGTATGTATGTACCACACCTGTTATGATGGCTATTATCAAAAAGACAGGGAATGACAAGTATTGGCAAGGGTGTGGAGAAAAGGGAGCCCTGGACACTGCTGGTGCGAATGGCATGACCATTATGGAGGAGAGTGTGAAGGCTGCTCCAAAAATTAAAAATGGAACTACTACGTGGTCCAGCAATTCCACTTCTGGGCATATCTCCAAGGCATTGAAATCAGTATGTCAAAGAGACATGGGCACTCCCGTGTTCATTACAGCACTATTCACAAAAGTTACGATATGGAATCAGCCTGAGTGTCCATTCACAGATGAATGTGTAAAGAAATCATAGTACACATGCCTTACTCTTTATCTACCCTGAGAAGGATCTAAGGACAGACAGAGCTTTCTTATAACTTTTAAAGAGAAATTAGTGATGCTTGGACTCTACATTTTTTTCAGAGCATGTAAACTATATTATTTGCTTTAGATCTATAGGCTGGGAGGTGCAAGCCGGCTTTCAGAGGCTGTTTTCTTTCACCTGGGTTAACACGCTTGCAGATTAGAAGCCGGCTTTCAGAGGCTGTTTTCTTTCACCTGGGTTAACACGCTTGCAGATTAGAGGTGGGGCCTTGTGTGACAGCTATATAAGCCACTGTGGGTAACTGCAAACAGGGACAGCCCAATCAGCTGTATTTCTGATTTAAAAAATAGCTCAATGATAGCCAGCAATTGCACTCCCAGGTATAAAAATACATGTCCACACAAAATCTCGTACACAAATGTGCCAGCATTATTCACAGTAGCCAAAAAATGGAAACAACCCAAATGTTCATCACTTGTGGATGAGTAAAGAGAATGTGCTGTATCCATACGATAGAATACGTTCAGCAGTAGAAAGGAATGAAATATAACACGTGCTGCAACATGCGTGAGCCTTAAAAAACATTACGCGAAGTGAAAGAAGCCAGTCTCAAAACCCCACATATTGTGCGATGCCTTTTGTGTGAGGCGCTCTGCACAGGCAAACCCACGGAGGCCGCACATAAATTCGTGGTAGCCATGGGCTGGGGGAGGGGGACAACAGAAAAGGGAAATGCCTGTTCATGGGTTTCTTTCTGAGATGATGCAAATGTTTTAAAATAGATGCTGGCGTTGCTTGCACAACTCCAAATATATTGAAAACCACTGAATCACACATTTTCAGTGGGTGAATTGTATGTCTATATTATATCTCAATAAAGCTGTTATTTAAAAATAGCTCGATTCTAATCTACCACCAACCCCCCAAGGGTGGGCTAGAAATAATGAATTCCTTTCAAAGCGTACAGAATAGAGGGGGCAGAAAGGGTAACTTTACAATGTAGAAAGCTGACAGACACATCCTCAGCCAGGCCATCAAGGGTGACATGACATGCTGGGAAGGGCACTTACCCTGGGCCTTCCCCGCAAACCCACAACTCTAGGCTCATCGTGAGGAAGACACCATCAAATCCCTCTTGAAGTATATTTTGCAAAATACTTGACTGATCCTCCTTAACACTGTCAAGGTCATCAGAAACTAGGAACATCTCAGAAACTGTCCTCACAATCAGCAGGAGCCCGAGGAACCATGATGGCGAGATGTGACATGGCATCCCGGGCAGGATCCTGGGGCAGGAAAGGGACATTAGGAGAAAAGTAGGAAAATCTGAATTAAAAAGCAGACTATAATTATGATATATGCCAGTATTGGTCCATTAATAGCGACAAACATATTATATTAGTCTTAAATGTTAATAATGGAAAACTGAGTCTTAGCTAACTCCCTGGTGCCTCAGTTTTCCCATCTCTATGGCAGAGTTAATAATAGTACCTGTCTCATTGGTTTGCGGAGTTTAAATGACTTACGCCAGTGTGTGACACTCGGGCAGGGCCTGTAGGATGGCAGGCGCTCTGTTAGCTGTTCTACTACACTAGCGATTCATACTTTCCAGTATTTTGTTTTAAAATGAGAAAGTAAGATTAAGAAAAACAATCTACTAGTGCAATTGTAAGGCTATTTTAATTTTAACGTGGAAGGATATAGAATCTTCAGAATGCGGTGTGTTTTGTGTAGACAAAGTAGCCCACTTCAAAAGAACCATGAAAATACTAAGGTTTTGAAGTGAGATAGAGAAGATTATGCTTTTTTATTTCTCTGGATGGAATGAGTTTGTTTGTTTCGTTGTTGTTTTATTTGAGGTTAATTGAGGGTACAAAGAATTAGGTTACGATGTTTGCATTTGTTAGTAAAGTCCCTCTTGTGATTGCGTCCTGCTCCCAAGAGCTGTGCCATACACCCTAACATTGTGCCCGTTATGTGGGAGCACCCCATCTCCCCCCTCCTCCCTGCTCCCTCATTCCTTTTCCCCCTTGAATTGATTTGAGTTTTTCTCTTGTGTGGGCATGTATTAGAATGTCTACTGGCTTCCTATCAGTACTGAGCACATTGGATACTTGCTTTTCCATTCTTGTGATACTTTATAAGAAGAATGGGTTTCAACTCCATCCAGGTTAATACAAAAGATGTAAAGTCTCCACCTTTTTAAGGGCTGAATAGTATTCCATAGTACACATATACCACAAGGGCTGACTGTTTTTAGAAAGGTTCAGAAATGCTGCCCTTTTTTTGACATTTATTAAATAAAAATGAATGGAATATGTAGCTCATGTTTCTCTTGAACCATCTACACTTACTATGGATTCAGAAGGAGTTGAAATAAAGTATCTACCCAAGTGGAAAACTATAAAGCCAGTACTTTACAGAGTGTGCCAGGAAGGAGAAGCAGCAGGGAGACTGTAAATATAGTTAGGCCCCAATAAAAAGCACCTAATTCATAAATATTACACATATACACACAGACAAGTATTATAAATATAGTCAGCTAGAAAATACAGAATGCCCAATTAAGTTTTAATCTCAGAAGACAACAGTTACATTTTTAATATAAATATGTCTCAACTATCACAGGGAACATACTTATACTAAACAATTATTAGTTGTTTATCTGAAATTCTAATTTAACAGGTTTTTATTTACTGAACATATTTTTGTTTATTAAATGTGTTGACTCTGCTTAAAGATCATTGTGCATTTCGAGGACTATGAGATTTTCATTCCAAAATAATCCTAAGAAACTTAGAACAAATCAGCAGAGGCCCCTCTGAGTATCTCAGACATTTTTAAAGCAGTAATTTGCAAGTTGCAGAGGACTTTCTGTCAAGTCACCAACTTACACAGCACACCTGGGTGTGGGACACAACTTCAACACATACTCTACCTAACAAACGCAGACATTCTAACCTAATGGTTTGTATGTACCTTCTCGTTAATCTGAAATTAAAAAAGAAAAGAAGAGAAAAGCTGTAATGTTAATAATAGCAAAAAAGAAGTCACCAACTCTTAGGGGGAAAAAAAAACAATTAGAAGTTACAACCATACCGTCTTTAAAGAAATATAAATTTACTGAAGCATTTTTTTCCATTTAAATTCCAAGGTGAAAATGGTTTAAGTTGTAACTTAGGAGAAAAAAGGCGGTGGCTATGCGTGAAGGAAAGGGGAACAAAGGAAAACAAGAGATATGGGGATGGAAGGAGGGGTGCACACAAGGGGAGGGGGGGACAGAGAGAGGGACCCACAGGAAGCCGGACACAGAGGCTCCCGGATGACCCGCAGAGGCCGGAGTAGCGCACAGAGTGTTAGGGATGCCATGGTCGTCTTTACGGGATCCAAGTCTCTCTCTGGAGGGCTGGAGTGCAGTCTCCTACCTACACTGCTGCGGAAGGACGCTTTGCTTCCATGTGGTACACTGGCTGGGTGGAGGAGACAGCTGCAACTGGGACTTCACCTTACCAATGCCAACGATGTGACCTAATCGTGTGTGCCTTCCTATTAATCTGCAAGTTAAGAACAAAAGAACCTTTTGCTTTAAGCTGAGACCACCCAAAATGAAGAAAGGAAGGAAGGGAAGGTGTGAGAGAGGATAGGAAGAAGGAAAAATGGGGAGGCCAGAAGGGAGAAGAGGAGGAAGAAAGAAGTTCACCTTTCATATGTGATCATTTATTTATCTAACTCAAAAAGAGAGATGTTTAAAAGAACAGGCCTGCCCAGTTGACTGCTCAGTGACACGCCTATAATCCTAGCACCGTGGGAGGCCAAGGCAGGTGGATTGCTTGAGCTCAGAGTTCAAGACCAGCCAGAGCTGGGCCTTGTAGTGGGCACCTATAGTCCCAGCTACTCAGGAGTCTGAGGCAAGAGGATCTCTCGAGCTGCTGTGAGCTATGACAGCACAACAATCTACCCCAGGCAAAAGGGTGAGACTCTGTCTCAGTCAATCAATCAATACAAATAATGAACAATCTTGAGTTTGGCTTGGTAATTAAATCTCCCTCTCTCTCTCAGCACACGTGCACCGGGTGATTAGACTCTCCATGTTTGACTCTGACTCAGTTCAGTTTCCTATTTGTCATCATTGAACCTGGATAAGTGGCAAAGGTGGGAAAGAGCTGAGTCACCAAAGTATAATTCAAGCAAGCCACCTATAAATCCTAAGGAGTTAGTGGCACATAAAACTGTTGCCAGGCCTAAAGAGTCAGACTCTGAGAAAAGATTCTGAACTGCTATACATATTTTGGACCAATGTCAAATGGAAAATGGAAGTCTTTTACTATTGAGGCTGGGAAAATTCCTGGGTTTTTTTGTTGTTGTTTGGTTTTGTTTTTTTTGAGGTAGAGTCTGGCTCTGTTTTTTTTTTTTTTTTTTTGAGGTAGAGTCTGGCTCTGTCCCCCCAACTTGAGTGTAATGGCATCATCACGGCTCATTGCATGTATCTTATTGAAAGGAAAATTCCCTTCACTATCACTGAACTAAAATATAAATGTGGTCCTGGTTCAGGTGTGTACATATAAACACTTTTCCTTGTCTGTGCCCTAGTTCTCTGATGAGAAAATGCCTGACCTCAGGACACAAGGATGGTGAGAACAGTACGTGGGGTTGTTTAATTTAGAAAGAAGGCTGGATAATAGCCAATAAATTTCTTGGCTTTAAATAAGACCCTGGTGACATGTTTCATTTTCATTTCTGAGATTAATTAATTATGGGAAAAATCTTAGAATTTATTTCAAGGGTCACATGGGAAAAGTCACAGCAGCGATGAGAGAGGTTTGGTCAGAGATGGAGGAGGAGTTCCAAGATGGGATGAATGGCATGTGGAAAATTACTAAGAAACAAATAATGGCTCATGTTTGTGGTTTCCAAATTAGAAAGGAGAAATTATTTTTGATACCACTGTAGAGGCCGTTAGAACCTCTGTGTACTTTTTTGGGGAAAGAACTTGGTTATATACTGAAAATGGGAAACTTTTCTACATGGTTCAGAGTCGTATCTTTCCTATCTAGTACAATGCTTGAGATTTATAGATAGAATTGTCCCATTGTATATCACATATAATGAAATATATATACTAATAGTATATTCAGCGTTTTTCAGCATTTTTTCTCTCCCAGCACACTTGAACCTAGAGTTTAACTTCCACGGCACACTTAAATGATGTTGTTCCCCCCCAAAAAAAGAGTTTAAAAAAAAAAGGGTATACTTACTGTGCTTCAAATTTCTTTTGAAAATAATTTAAGCAATGATCTTTAAAATTGCTTGTGACACACCAGTTGAAAATCGTTGACCTGTATATCATGTTATGTATTATCAAACATTGAAATAGAAGAGAAAAAAATTCAACAGCAGTTTCAAATTCTGATAAACAGAGAAACTGGAAGATTGAAAAGAAGTGTCACTGAAGAGAGAAAGCCCCGTTTACTAGACCAGGGCCGGCTTTGGCCATTTAGGCTCCTTAAGCACTTGCAAAGACCACTGTCAATAAAACTGCAGAAATGAGTGCAGCCAAGCCCCTAGATTTTAAAGAAACCTATAGTGCTTCGGTTGAAATTGAAAACACAAAGATGAACCTTTATTTTTATGTGAAATTAGTTTCCCATAATTTGCTTTTCCATTTTTTCTTGGCATGCGGTAGAATATTGGGGGGACTTTTAATATAGAACACATCCCCCCAACAAGAACACAGCAGGGGAGAGAAAAATATAAGCAAAAGATCCCATCTAGAGAGCTAAATTTCAACTTGTCTCTCTTAGATCTCTCTCCCCCTTAGTCTTCTGCAGAGATAATAAAAATAATGGCCAAGTCACATGCTGGGTCACATACCCATCCTTCTTTCTCAACTTCCCTATTTATCTCACGTCTCGCATCTCCCCTGTTGGAATTCTGCTACAGCTTCTGATTATTTTTAAAAACTCATATTAACAGTCTGTTCTACATTGTAACTACTTTTGCTGGAAAAAAAAATCCTTAGTGGGGATTTAATTCTTTTTCTTTTTAATAATAAATATCCCTTGCCTCATCTGACTGCAACTTCAGATTCTGCAGCTTTCCACACACATTGCTTCATCATTTTCTCTGAAAAAGACGACTTTTTTAGAAGGGCCATGATGTAAATGTTACTCTTCTTGCAGAAAATTGTTGTGAAGCTCAATCTCCTCTCTCCCCCAAGAGCACTGAGGTAGGTAAACAAATGGCTCAAATACGCAATGTTCTTTCTCTCCTTGGTACAAAAGCAAGAGCTTTGGGGAAAAAAAATCAACTAATGCTCAAAAGTCACAAAGTAAATATCTCTAATGTGGTTCAAACTCCTCACGTTTTTCAGTTAGAGTTGGGGATCACTTCTCTTCCACTAAAAAGTGCTCAGTGTATGAAAATTCTGAAACCTCCCTGATTCATAGTAATTCCTGACCCACCAATTCTATCATATTCATCCCCACAATAAAACTTTTACTTTTGTGCAAGGGAAGAGTGGACCTGAATTCCTTTTCCCAACTCAGGATGAATATTTACTCAGTAGCTGCAGATTTTTTGGCTCCGTGTCGGGATACAGGTGCAGTTCCTTTCTAGATTCCACATTGTCTGGAATGTTCCATGTTTTGATCCAAAATATACTTTATGTTCCACAAATGAGAGGAAGAGCTTGGAGGCCTGGCTTACTTTACAAAAGTAGTTGGCTTTTTTTTTTTTTTCAATTCTTTGAAACAGTTCAGTATTCTGTCTAGTTTATTCATGTTTTCGTGGCCAATGGGATACTCGTCCCCAAGTTTGACTCTCACTGTTTTATTAACTATGAAAGGAATACATGAGTTTCTGAAATATTTGGAAAACAGTAAGAAAAGGAACGTCACCGGTACTCTGTTCTCCAGAGATGAGACCTTTTAACAATCGGGAGCATCTGTCTTCAAGTTGTTAGTCCATTTTAAATTTTATGAAAGTTGGGTTTGGATCCTGCTTTTTAAATAATATTTGGCGTGGTTTCCATTTTCAGCCACCTAGGGTGGGAGATCAATTTTGTTAGCTGACTTTACTGGCCCCCCCGACAATCCAGAATCTGATTATGTGAAATGGGGGGGAGGACATTCCAAGTATAAAAGTGTCTGTTGTGACAGAGAGGACAGAAAAGCAGCAGAGGGAGTTAATTAAAGACACTGCAGCATCACGCGGCATTTCCCGGACTACACACTACACAGAGCTCAAATCGCTTTGGATTTCTGCAGATTTTTGAAGTTAACTTAAAATAAATTTCACCCTACCAGTCCATATAAATCCTTTCCAGTATTTTTTCGTCTGAATGGTTAGTTATTGGCTTGCCAACGTTCAGAAAAGTATTAGAGTATCAGAAATGTTCATTGGTATTAGTATTTTAGGTTTCAATCAGGAGTAATCATTCTTGACTATTTCCCAAATACCTTTTCGGTTTGCATAAAATTATGGCCCATCAATTCTTTCCCTCAAACGATAGCAGCTCAGTAACAGCGATTACGGCCTGACGTATTATAAAAGTATTGACCTTTTATACTACGATGCATTTAGACTCCCTAAACTATTATATCTCAGTGCTTAATGAATCAAGCATGTACTTCCTCTTAAAATTAAACAAACACACATGGTCTCATTTAAGATTTAAATTAGGTGAAGTACTACAGGATCTCAGGTTTGTTACTTTTTTCTGGAGGCACAGTATTCATTCTGGATGGGTGTTGAACCAACATGTTTATGAGTTCCACTGGGATATAAAATACTATGCTTTTGTTTTTCTCCGGTTTTGTTTTTGACCATCAACTCCCTGTACTTCCACTTGGAAATTTTCTTCACAATTTTCAGTTGAATTTGTCCAAATGACAGCGCGTGCTGCCCTTTGCTGTTTTTTTTTTTCTTTTTCTGTCCACTACATGCTAGCTAATTCTTTAAACCGGGAATTTTTTTTGCAAGGATCTAGCAAAAGAGAGAAGAGGATCTTTGTTGCCAAATCTAATGGAACAGATTGTATTTCTGTAAGTGACTTGTAGGTATGTGCCGCAATTTCCTAATGAATGTTACTTGAATTCTCAGGCCAGTTGATGCAGAAATGGCACATTCTCCCACAATGCAAAAAAGTAATGTCACAAAGGTGACTTCTGAGATTCATAGTGACCATAAAGAGCCGTGAGCACACAGTGGGCAAAAGTCCTAGCAAACTTGAAAAATATTTAACTGAACAATAATGGAGCCCTGCCAGATGCTAAAAGTCACCAAAGATAATTTTAATTGTTGTAGATATAATGGCGTTCAATGACAGCTGTTTGGGAACAAAAAGGTTATTTCCTGAAAATTTCAGTAAGTTTTCTCCCAAAATAAACTCTCATTGATTGTTAAAATTACCAATTGTCTTTCATGGCAAATGGACACCCAAGTTGGCTAATAACTTGAAATATGGAGCGGCTCCTACATGTTGATCCGTAAACACTATCTGGAGGAAAAATTAAAAAGACATAATGTGGCCCAGTGTTATTTCTCCCTATGGAGATATTACAGGGCTCTTATGTAAGAGAAGTAGTTAAAAAAAATATCTAAACTACTTACGAACCGAATGTTGCAACTTTCCCACTAAGTGCAGCTTCCTCTCTCCTTTCCCCTCTCTTTTTTTGGAAATGACAAAAATAAGCTTTTTTTTTTTTTTTTAAATCAAACCTGAATTTTGCTAAATGATACATTTAAAAATATTGTTTAACAAAAAACATCTAACTTAGTCAATAAAAGTGTATTTTGTGTGCTGCCCTATGGTACAGAATAAATTGCTTTAGAGGACGTGTTTATTTATACATAACAAGTCTATTTTAAGTTTGCTCGACCTAAAGGTTAAGATTTTATACATGGCACTTAAGGATCCAATGCTTTGTTCTTATAAATTTTAAAAATTCGTATTGACAGCAGACTAGGTAAACATAGAAAATAGAAAGAGAGCACGTTTTCTTTTCTCAAGTCAAGACACGCCATTCCACTTTGTTATTAATTCATTTACGACTCCCATTTTTTTTTCTAATTAAGAAAACAGTGAAATGAGAACGTGTAGGGGAAGATTAGAATAAGGATCACTCCGCCACCCAGAGATGATCACTGTTAAAACAAACTTATTTTTCTCCTGGCATGTTTCTATCTGTGTATATATGCAAATATATACATATATGCAAATACATACGTGTATATACAAAGATAGCTTTAAACAAGAAGTAGATAGTGTTTTGTTTTGTTTTTGAAAAGATTTTACTTAACAGTTTAACAGTGACGAGAAAAGAACTGAAATTTTAAAAAAGAACTCTCATTGTGCTTAAGCCATGTAAGAATTCCCTTTACCCTGAGATATTTAAGAATTTTCATCTTATTCTGTTTCATTCTGTTTCTGCCTGGTGGGGTTCACAGCATTCAATTATAGGTCCTCACTGGGTAGTATTCTAATATTTTCTACTTAAGCATTCCTCTTAAGAGTGGTTGGTTTTAAGAATACGTTTATGAAAATGATGCATGAAATCCGTGCTTTTAGAAGATGAAGAGCTAAGAGGAAATTTCTAGGAGGTTTAGTCTTCTCAAACAAGTAATTAAACGTGGAAGTAATTTAATAGGGTCAATAGTGCTTACCAAAATCAAAAGTTTTGGCATTTAGTCATTTTTATTTCATGCTCTCGGGTAGGCTATTCTAAGATTTATTCTGCAGTAATACCACACTGACTTTAAAAAGAATACATCTCTGTTATAATGTGAAAGACCTTCTTAAGTGAAAAATGCACAGAACATTGCATTCCAAATATGGATTGTGTGCTAAACAGTGGTAAAAACCACGTGTTGAAGTGTGTTTATACAGAAACACACATATTTGCTTCTGGTCATTTGAGAATGCATAGAAAAGAGACCAGCAAGAAACTTCTCAATCTGGGGAAGGAAGTGGAACTGGGGAGGATGCGAGGGAGAACTTGAACAATTCATTCTAGAGCCTTCTGAATTCCTTTCTGCAAGAATGTTTTGATGCATTACTGGTAAAATTCTTTTAAATGGAAGAAATTGAGTGACCCAACACCATTTCTACCAGCCCTCGGTTACTCTGAATTCTAGTCATCTCTGCAGCCATCTAATTGTCTTTAAGAAAGTTGCAGGCTCGGCGCCTATAGCTCAACCTGCTAAGGTGCCAGCCACGTACACCTAGGGTGGTGGGTTCGAATCCCCAGCCTGGACCCGCCAAACAACAATGATGGCTGCAACCAAAAAATAGCCGGGTGTTGTGGCGGGCACCTGTGGTCCCAGCTACTTGGGAGGCGGAGGCAAGAGACTCGCTTGAGCCCAGGAGTTGGAG